>JANPWX010000085.1:4834452-4856539 GCA_024734555.1 Trochalopteron elliotii | reverse complement strand
GAGCCTCCCCCCTGCCCGGCGCCCTCCTCCTGCCCTCCCTGGCCCACAGAGCGGGGGGGAGGAGGCTCCTGCCCTCCCTGGCCTGGCGGGCGGGTTGTGGTGTCCTGTCCTGCTTCGGTGGGGGCGGTTCAACTCGAAATCACGGGTGTTTCAGATGTTGTTTTGTATTTTACAGGGTGTTTTTCTTTATCGGGGTATCGAGTGAGCAGCGATGGAAAGCCACCGAAATTCCAGCCGCCTCCGAAGCCCGTCATTATCGACAGGAAGACGCAGAAGGAGGAGAGGAGGTGAGGGTGTCCCACTGCTCACCTGAGCTTGTAGAGCCTCACCTGGGCCGTGCTCAGGCCGGCCACTGTGTGAGCACTTACTTAAAGAGTCAAGGCATTATTATACGAAAAAAAAAAATCAAACCCAACACAGTTTGCAAAATTCTAGCGAGGACTGTTTGTGTTGAAATATGTTCAAAACACCTTAAAATATTTTTTCTGGAGTTTCTGAAAGCAATGAAACATGAAAAAATGTAGGGCAGTAAATACTTCTGCAAATTTGGGGTTAATGTGGCAGATTATGTCTGTTAAAGGCATCTCTTTGGTGTGCCAGGGGTGACAGGGACACAGGTGCTGTGTCTGCCTTTGCCTTGGACCTCAAGGCTGGTTGTGAGCAGGTGCATCACTGTTTGTGACATGGACCTGGTAGCCTTCATGAGATGTCTCATTCTGGGTATTTTTGATGTCACCTCAACCCATTTCATGGAATCACAGGATGGTTTGTGTTGGAAGGGTCCTAAAGATCATCTCTTTCCAGCCCTCCCTGCCATGGGCAGAGACCTCCCACTACACCAGGCTTCTGCAAGTCCCATCCAGCCTGTTTGTGAACACTTCAAGGATTGGGGCATCCACAACCTCCCTGGGTTTTAAACCCAATTTGCAGTGCTTTAAATGACCCAGTAGTTCAAACTGCAGTGCTGTGTCTGGAAGAAGAGTGGTGATACTGTATTGTTCATCTGCCCCCTCCAAAAACCCTCACATTGAAGATCATGAGTAGGTTTGGTGTTGTTTGCTGCCTGTGGGGCTGCCTTGGGCAGCAGCACCAGCCAGAAGCTCTGCTGCCATAGCCCCCATGAGGTTTGTTGGGCAGATTTGTATTTGTCCTCCTCTCTGCTGGGCACTTCTCTCCTGGCCACATCCAGGACTTTTAAGATGCATCTGTACCATGGAATTGAGTCCATCTTCATCCATCTGCCAGGTGGTCTTGCCATCCAAACCAGAGTGAGCACATCCAAATACCTGTTGGAAGTGGTTCTCAGCTCAAGCCAATCTGTGTCAGGAAGTGTTCACTCAACTCAGCAGTCAGATAACTGAGGTCCAGGCCATGGGGAAATTCTTTGGCATGGTTTAAATTTTTTGCAGCAGAAAATAGTTTTACCAGTCCATTTAAGGTTCTGTAACAAAGGGACGTTTCTATGGTGTGTCCTGTAGAATCAATTTGTAAAAACTGTAATAGATTCTTCCATATCTGTTATTATAAAGTCAATAATAAGTGTTCTGTCATGGGGATTGCAATTAAAACCATTAAATAACCCTTCTAAGCTGTGACAGCACTAACTGAACTGTCCTCTTTCAGTCAGCTCCTCTGACACCAACATGTATTACTGGTTTGAGAAAAAATCTGTTTAAAAGAACAGCAACAACCAAAAAAAAACCAACAAAAAAGCCACATAAAAACCCAAAACCAACATCAAAATTCCTTTTAGATAACAAAACCCAATAATTAAATAAAATTGGTGACTTCATAGACTGCAGTTCATATGTCTGAAAAGGCAACAGCTGGTAGTTCTTAGGCCAAATACTCGGAATTGTCTCATATTTTTAATGCAAATGCTTTTGTTTCATACTTCTAAAAGTTTGGCTTTTCTTACAGGTTCCTGAGCCCTGAATTTATACCTCCCAGAGGGAGAACAGATCCTCTTAAATACTATATAGAAAGAAAGGATATGATACAGAGAAGAAAGGTGTTCAACATCCCCGAATTCTATGTTGGTCAGTGTCAGCACTAAAACTTTCATAATTCTGTCAGTATTTTACATTGTGTGAAGTGTTAGAAAGTGTTGTCATATGTAGAATAGCATAAAACAAAGTTTCAGGTGTGTTAGATCGACTAGGATATGTTTCTATATGTGATACTTTGTATTTTAATCTCATATTTACATCCTGATTCTTTAAGAGTAACCCTAATGTGTTCTTTATGTGGGTTTTTTTCAATCCTGGCACTTGAGCATATGGTTTACCAGTAGAGCTAAAGAAAAATAAAATACATTAGGTTAATTATATTCAATTTGGATAGGGAAAAGCAAAAAAATTAAGGTGAAGAAACTTTGCAGTTAACCTGCAGTATCACTTCACCCTGTGTTAATTCAGGTCACGTTAGCAGTTTTTTCTGTTTTGATGGGAAACAAAAGCATTTTCAAATTGCACCTGAACAGATGCACGTTGCCTGCCTCTTCCCACATTTTGGTGCACATGAATTGGGACAGGCTGTTTATTGGAACCCATGTTTTTGGCAGGCAGTGTACTGGCTGTGACCACTGCGGATCCCTGTGCCAGCAACAAATCCAAGCGCTTTGTCGGGATCTGCATTCAGAGGGGAGGGAAAGGGCTCGGCGCCACCTTTGTCCTTCGGAACGTCATAGAGGAGCAAGGTGGGCGTTCAGCTGTGCTAACTGTGCTGCAAAAAATGAGTTATGCTGTAGAAATGTAGCCTGGGGGGAGGAAAACAGCAGAGTGAAGTGGAAGTATGCCTGCCTGTTAGTGTGCAAGTTTAAAACTGTGTACACGGAAATGTTCTGCTCTGTGCTTGAAGGTGTGGAACTGCACAGTAATTTTTAGACATTCTGTGATGGCTGTTCTTATGTCTGAGCCTGGGCTGTCTGTTGCCATGTAAATACTAGCCCAGTTTGAGAACTGTGTGTTTTCATGAACTGGGGATGTAGGTGTGAGTTGTTTTAACAAACAACAGATTAGAAGAGTTTTATCACAGGTTCGTATTCTGGATTATGACAAAATCAGGGGCAGTGCAAGTAGTGGAGTTCTGAAGGCAAATATGAAAGGGGTGGGTGTCTCTTCATACACACTACACCAAAACTGAGATGCATAATTAACAGCCATTGTAACCAAAAGGAAATAAAAGTTTAAAACTCAAGCTCATCTTCCTTAAATTTGAGCCATTCAAGTCTCTTAAGCCATTCTGTATCAAAGATTTGATTTACAAAGACATGTGCAGACACAGTGCAGGAGTCCAATCACAAGTGCACACAGCTCTGAGGACTAAAATGAAGTTTGCAATGATACAGGAACGTGTAACTGAAGCACTACTGCTTGGGTGTTAGTATTTCTCCTGAATTTGGTTCATTAAAGCAGGCTTTCTGTCTCGAAGGGGTTGAAATCTGTTATGAACTGTACAGCCCTCGAATCCAGGCCATCGAGGTGCTGAAGCTGGAGAAGAGGCTGGATGAGAACCTGATGTACCTGCGGGACGCCCTCCCCGAGTACAGCACCTTCGACGTCAACATGAGACCTGTGCCTCGAATGGCCCACGAGGAAATCCCTGTCAACAAGGTAGGAGCCACGTGTTTCAGAGGGAAAGCACAGCATTATTTACAACTTCCACTCATGAGTGTTACCCTGGCAGGCTGTAGCAGCTCTTTGCTGCATCAGTTACCACAGTGACAAAAATAGGTGAAATCAGGCAAGTCTTTGTGCCATTTCTATCATGAAAGAATGGTGAGAATGTCAATGCCTGCCATCCTGTGGAGTTAATTCTGAAGACACACAAAGAGGAGCAGCCTCCACCTTCCTGTGTAGAACTGTGCAGAGGAAAGCTTTTCTTCCAGTAACATTATTGTTAATGTGGTTACTGATTCAGGAGTGGTAGGTATCAGGAAACAATGTAAGAAAGATGGAATAGTCACCTGAAATCTGTATCTCAGGGAAGATCCAGAAACCAGCAGACCCTGCCAGAGTGTTGTGTAGAAACCCAGTATGATAATTCCTCCCTTTCTCTCATGCTTTTTTTTTTTTTCTTAATAAGGAGCAAAACTACAAAAGATAAGTTAATTTCAATTTATGTTTCAGTTAAGGACTCTGGGATAAATCAAGACAGTGTTAATTAAAAAGTTTTGAAAGATACTATGATAACAATCATAAAGTAGTAGTTAATAAACACACTGACAGATTGGTCAGTTTTCTCTTACTTTCCTCCTGTTAGAGCAGCAGTTGTCACCTTTTGCTAAGATCACAATCAAAAATCTAATTTTTTAATACCTTTTTATTGTTTTGTGATTTTTTTAAATTTTTTTAATCTTTTTCTCTAGCTGCAGGTACGAATGAAACCTAAACCATGGTCAAAACGGTGGGAAAGACCCAAATACAATATAAAAGGAATCAAGTTTGAGCTACCAGAACATAAAATGAAAGCAGCACAGAAGTGGAGCCAGCCATGGCTGGAGTTTGACATGCTGAGAGAATATGACACTTCAAAAATAGAGGCAAAAATTTGGAAAGAACTGAGTGAAGAGCTTGAAAAATAATAATGTTTTTTCCAGTGTACAATTCCTGAGAAAATCAATATTTTTAGTTTACTTGTATGGATGATCAATTGTCAAGTTTTGTATATACATGGGCAAAGCAAACAATAAAGTTACCCTTTACAGATTTCAGTGTGAACAGATTTCTGTGGCTCAAGCGTCCACTGCCCTCTCAATGCTTACAAGTCATTACAAGGAATCTTTCTTCCAGAAACAAACATCTACAGAGCTAAATTGTGATAGAACATCAATTACATTTTTGTCATAGCACAAGGCTGGTGCTAGAGACAAGCTGGGATGAGACAAAGCAGAACAAGAGAAAAGCAATGAGATCACGAGCTTGTGGTGATTGCTGATCAGCAATTGCATTTTTGTTGGCATTCTGAGAGGAAAAACAGCAGAAATTGATTATTAGAAAGCAGTATTTGCAACATAAATCCTGAAGCTGCTGAGGGTTAGTGGAGCTGGAGGGGGATTTTTTTTCAGACATCTTAGTAACATTTTTGTCACATTTTAAAGAATTGAAATGGAAGAGTCATTACCACAGTAAAATATTTTATTTTCAAAAAAAATCCCAAATTATTTTTAATCTTTTGTCTGTAATACTGATCAAACCTATTTACAATTAAAGTATTTTATAAAAATATATTTTTAACTTAAAAAAATATAAAAAGAAGGCGTAAGAATTAAGTCTGTAAGAGTTAAATTCTGTTCCCAGAAGATTTTGGAGAAATAGTCACAAATATACAGATTCAGTGATACACTAGAGTTTTTACAATGAAGCATCCTTGTTTTTCTGTAATCATATTTATTGCAAATATACAAAATTATAAAACATTAGAAATAAAATCCTGAAAAGGATATGAAGAAAAATTCCGTAGAGCTTACTGGGAAGCAAAGGGAGATTTCTGGAACTCCAGCTACTGGAAAGTAACTGAAGTTGTTCTGTTCTTCTCACCATCACAATGTCTGTGATGAAAACCCTGATTCCTTACCTGCACACTGACCCCGCCTTGTTTTATCAGGGCCATCATGAATTCCTTTTCACTAGGAATGGTTTAACAATAACCCTACCAAAAATCTGGACCACAAGTCAGAAGAGCTCAGTGACTGCTGAGTCAGAATGGTATTTAGCAATTAATACTGAAAATAACTTGTCAGGTTGTCTACTGGCTAGTAGTGATGAAGTTCACAGGCACTTTTCCTTCCAAGGAGACAGCAGTAAAGCACTCACATTTTAGAATGCCTGAACCATTGCTTTGACAACTGCAACTTCTAAATACTCCCTGATCTATGAGTAGATGGCAGTAAAAGACACTTGGAAAAAAACACCTCATGTATTTAATACCAAGATAGTGATTATCACCACCTCTGAGTAGGCAGGATCCACTAATTAAATTTCATACTAGAACTGGTTTAATGTGAATACCAGGCTTGTTTCAGTAATGTAAACATTCCTTCAAAGATTTCTATTTCCCAATCATTCCTTTAAGATGTTCAAGTTTATGCTCTTCAATGAAGTCTTCCACAATATGCAGAGCTCCAATTTTCACCAGCAGGAGAAGAACTTCTTTTGTTTCATCACTATTTAAGAAAGAAAAAAAAGAAAAAAAATATAGCAGCACTTTTATGAACCTGTCTAAAGTATCATTTTTGTTTCATGACCTTGGCTCCTCCAATCATTAACAGCACCCAATATCAACCACCTCAAACTCTCACAGCAAATGAGGACTGCTCAAGTGCTCCTTCACATTACACTCCACCTTTTCTTTTAGATATATATATATATACATATGACATGAGCATACTTGAAAGTGTCAAATACATGGTATTTAAGGAATTTTAAAAAAATTAACACAAAGTATTTGGGGAAGCACTTGAATCCCAAGGACAGCCTCATCCATTACCTGTGGTTGTCCTTGTGTAGTCCACGGGCACATTGCAGCAAGTGCTGGCTGAAGTTCAGTAATTCAGGGAGAGTTGATCCACCCTTGAGATCTTGGAACCATCTTTCTGGGAGGCATGCAACCACCTATTCACACAATATTTGCAAAAAGTTTAACAAGCATTTCAATATAACCAAGTCACATCATTTCTGACAGGAACCTTCTAGCAGGTTGTCATTATTAGTGTGCTTTTTCCTTCAAACCAACTTTGATTATCTCTCCAAGTAGTTATGCTTAAGAACCTACAGACAAGTATTTGCTCCAAACTGCTCTTATGCAGCAAGGCTGTTAAAAGCAAAATTAAAATCAAATTTAAAATGTTTAATTTTTTTTTTTAATATTCCATCTTCAGTTTTGACCCCTCTTCATGAAAAATGAAAGGTTTTTAGTATATACCCTCTTCCAATGAATGTTATCTTTTACCTTTTTACACTTTTCTATATTATCCAGCCCCAGTGGTGTGTTTAGGATGTTCAGGAGGAGGTAACGATTCAGCAGCTTGCTCAGTCCCAAATCACGGACCTTGTCCTCCTGGACAATCCCATCCCAAAGAACAACATTGGAGAGCAGCTGCAGCAATGAAGAAACAAAAGAATCTGTAGAGCTGCTGGCTATAAGCATGCAAAAACTGTTACAAGTTTCATAAAAGAAAAACAGAGAAAGGTAATATGTGCTTCCAATTCAAGTCCTCAAACTCTAGGATTTACACTCTCCAAACTTCTGGTCAGTTAGCCACTAATAAACTGCATTGAGTAAAGAACCTAATTAATTTTACAAATGCATCTATATCAATGTATAGATATAGCTGTGTATATGACCTCCCAAGGCTGGAAAGAACATTTTACCCTTCTGGGATGTTTAACGATTTGCTAAGTACAGAAGGCAACTAAGCAAACTGTCAGAGAATCAAAGACAGAAGTGAAAAAGTTACTACAACTGCTCAGGACAGGACTACACACAGTCCCTCATGACATGATGATGCTACAGTTTGTGGCATCACAAAGATTTTTTTGTAGTTCATGTCAGTATTATTAGGCACTGAGGGTTTTTTCTGTTGCCTCTATCACTATAAATCCTTACAACTGTCATTTTTGAGTGTGGTGTAAGGCTGAGTTTGTGAAGGTAAAACACCTTGAGGTTAAGTTACCTGAAAATTAACCTGCTCTGAGTCAAGGAGGAGGATAGGCAACATGAATAGCAGGAAAACTGGAATATTTTTATATATACTTTCCAGTGAAATGAATTTCAGAGAGGACAGACAGAACAAAACCAGCCCTATTTTCTCTACCTTAACAGCTGACCAAAAACGTCTTTCTTGAAATTTTGAACGTAGTGATGACTTGTCTTCCACAGTGCTGGTTGTGGGAAGAAAAAATTAAAGATCACTTTTTGTTTTATTTAAAAGAAGATAAACAGACATCTGACCTCTTAGACACAGATGTCTACAGTATTTCCTCTACATCTGCAGGGGAGAAAGGTAGAGGAACTAAAAAAAAATACAAACTTAAGAGAGTCATAGGGTTAGCTTACCTTTTAGGATATAGAGGAATAAAGACATCTTCCTCTACAGATTTCTTCATTCTTAGGACAACTGTGTTCATCAAATCCTATTAAAAAAAGAATTATTAATGTGGCCTTTAGAAGAAAGACTTCATATTCTATTTGTAACAACCTCAAAGGTTATTTAGCTCATCCAGAGGTCTGCTGTCTTAGAGATAAGTGCAGCTGCCATTTGTATATAACACACATTAAGAATCTGAATAAAAAATAGAAACAGCAGACAAATCACAGCTGTAATTATCTATAGGCTTAGCCTAGAGGGTTTTGCTGTATCCCTAAGCTATATCCCTAGGTGAGGCCTTTTTCTGCACATTAATCTGCAAGGCAGCAGGAAAACTGTACTGATTAAAACCAAAATACGTTATACACGTGGGATCTCCATTAAAAGATGTTAAATTCTATGTAAAAAAAAAATCACCATAGCTAGGATAGTATGCATTTTTGAGCAACATGTTTTCAGGTGCCATAGATTGCCACCTACCTTCTTTTTAAGCCTCTTTTTTTATTTTAAGTTCTTGCTAAGATCAGTTTTATCACTTGACTTTAAGCCATGGTTTCAAAACAGCAAACTTTGGAAGGCATAAACATTTTCTTTAACATATTTCTTTTCATACTCAGTGCCCAAACATCCATCCCACTTCACCACTTAATCCATCTGATTTTCACAAGATAAATCTCCTGGTTTACATCAGAATAAACCCAGAATCAGGCTAAGAAGAGCTTCCTAGAGTGACTGTGTATATAAAAGTAATTCTTAAAGGATTGCTAGGATTACATAGTAGTTTTTCTCCCCACCAATTAACCAACCTTTGGGGATTCTCAAGTTTTAAAATTCTAGGCATACTTTATAAATAAAAGCTTAAGGAAAGGACCACTGAAGCATTACTAGCATTTAAAGCTCAAATTTGGAAAGATAATTAAATGCAAATCATTGTTATTGCAGTGAAGGAAGATTACATCTACAAAGAGATTCTGGATAGATACAGGCAGGATTTTTCTACAAACACGAGCTAATTTCTGCCTCATCATCTTCAACAAGGAGAGAACCAAGAGAGCTGGATGTTTAACTGTTAAATCCCCTTAATATAAAGAGACAAAACAAAAATATAATCAGAACCAAAGAACTTCAGGAGAATGTTCTCAGTGCCCACAGGAGCACACACAAAAGTACACACGGTGGGTGAAGTTCCCCACAGCTTTTACCTCTCTTGCTCGGCTGGACTCGTTTTTGGAAAGGATTTGTTTTCCAAAGATGTTATTGCAAAGCTGTACAAGGTTCTTTGTCTGTGAAGTAGATAAAGGATCCCACACACTCTTCACAAATGCTGAAAAAAACAGGAATTTATTTCATTCATAATATGCAAGTACTTATCAGTCAGTTTCAAGCCATTACAATGTAACAGAAGTAAACAAAAAAAGCTCAGCCTCGCACAATGATTTTGAAGAGGCCACTTCAGCCTCACTTTGTGGAACTACACAATCATTACATCTTGGAGCACTGGGATATCACCAACATTATTTGGTCCTATCATTTTTATTTAAGGTTTGATTGTGCAGCTGCAGTGAACATTTTCAATACAATCTTATCATACCTGTAATTTTGGGAAGAATAGTTTTTTCAATCACTCTAGGCAAAACTTCTTTATCATGATCATCATCCCTTTTTGATTCAGATACATTTTCTGCATCACTGAATTCTTCTATAGCTCTGAACCAGGGCATCTCTTCCAGCTCTGTAAAATTCTGCTGAAAGATGACTCCTGTTAGTTGTTCAGCTGGTCAGCATTAAGAGAAAAGCTCTATCCAGTAACACCTCAAATTCTCACTTAATTTCAGATCCAGCCCCATCACTGAATGGGCCACAACAACAAAACTAGATTTACAGCTAGAATTTAACAGGATTGTTCAAGTGTCTTCAAAGAACCCAGTCGAAGAATTATTTTTACAGGTGTGGCAAAAGGGGCTGGAGGTAAAGGAAAGGGGAAAGTTAAGAAGATTCCACAACATGCTTCAGTTTTTGAGACAACACAGTAGCTTTCTTAATTTCTAATGCATTGTGCTATGTACAGAAAAAAAACCATTTTTCATATTAATACACACACACAAAATTTTTGACAAAAATGTCAGCAGATGCACCTACCTCAAGAGGATTCCAACTTATTAACTGAACTCTGATCAATGGATTTAATAGTTTAGGCAGGCAGAAACTGATGTAAGCATCACAGTAAGAATCAGGAAGCTTCTCTTTCCATTCCTGGAATTTCAACAGGATTTTTCTGATGTCACAAAAATCTGCATGTACATCTTCAAAGATTTTCCTACTATCCTCTAAAACGTTATCTATGGATAATATTCATTGGGAATAAAAAGAAACAATCACAGAACTTATTGAGGCAGAAGCTGAAGGATTTATGCATCTATAGGACATAAGAGATATTTTTATGAGAATTGCATTTGTTATTTATCTTTGACACATCTGACATGGAAATGATTTAAAAACAGCTCCCACAAAAACCCAGTTTTAGAAAAAAAGTGTCAGAAGACCAAGGAAAGGCAAGTTTCTTCATGATCTATTTCACAGATTTATATAACCACTATATGTCAAACTTTGTTCCAGAATGATAAAATTTCAGGCATGAAAACCCATCTGCTGTTATGTGAAGAAAAGCTATTATGCCTTTCCCTTCTCCTCTTCATCCACTCACTCAAGGTAATTAAAACACCAACCTTTAATTCACACTCCAACTTCAGGAAATAAATTGACTGTACAAAACATGTTGCAGCACTGCACTGAGTACTGCCAGATCAGCTTTGGCATAACCTGACAGAGTTTACCTCTAGTTTAAAAAGCCATGGATAGTGCTGCCACCACATAACTGACACCACAAGAAATCGACAACCATTCATTCATTCATTCATGTCATTAGTCAAAACTGCCTGGGTGCATTTTTTTCTACAGTGTGCAAATAAAAACATGCAACTCAAATAAGTATTCCCCTATCCCCTACTTTTCCTTTAAATAAAAAAAAATTAAATAAATATCAACAAGACATCTTGTTCTAGGACATCACATTAGGACTGTCACCAACCTTTGCTCTTCTGGAACTCGTCCACCTCTGTGGGTGTCAGCTCCTCATCACTGGACAAGCCCTCGTGGTGATCTCCCTCTCCTGACTGCTCCCTCGCCTTCCTCCTGCAAGTCCTGAATTTTGGAATGAACCCAGATGAGTTATCCTCTCCTGTGTCTGCAGGAGAAAGCTTCAAGAATCCAACTTCAACAAATGCACTTAAAACAAGTAATGAAAAAAGCAGCCTAAGGAGAGGCAATGGGGGAGCAACAGTGACTACAGAACCCAAAGGACTCCTAAACTGTGGAAAAAGGAGGGGATTTGGGAACTGACATCCAAGAGCCCAGAGCAACATCTCTGACCTCCCCCACGAGCCACAAAATAACCTTCACTTCACCTCATCACCACTGATGAGGAAAAAAACTCATCCCCACCTACAACACTGAGCATCTGGTGTTGAACTGGATCCTGTCTGACAGTTTAGTGTGTGTTTACTGAGCTCTCAGACTGTCCTGTCAGTCCTGGATCACTTGTTCAACAACCTACAGGAAAAAGGTGATAGCACCCATGTGCCAGTGGGGCTCTAAAAACTATTGCCATGGCATCAAGAAAAACTGCCTGCAAAATCAGTGGCTTGAATTTCTACCACTGGAAAATGATAAATGATATGGAAGTATTATTGCATAAATACTTTTAAACAGTTATTTACATCAATTAGCATTAAAAGTTAACTGCTTTGAATGGAAATTGTTGTCATTATACCACTTTTCATCCCTTAAAATTCCAAGGTACTTGCTGCTTCGAAGTACAATTATGAGTTGAGATACCACTGCAACTGTTAAACTTTCAAAGATCCCAATAATATAAAAAAAATTGGTATCAATCTCTGAACGTCCAAAATGTACAATCTGTCTCACCTACACTGATAGCAAACCTGGGGATAGAGGCTGATTTGTTTCCTCACCACCACCTCTCCAGCAGAAACAATTCTGCCCAATTTTGCTATTAATACAGTAATATAAAAATATATTTCTGTAGAAGTTCATAATATTATTAATTAAATCAGGAAGGAAAAAGCTTCCCTCATAGATTTGTCTCACTTAAGACTTTTTAATTTAAGATATCCAGCTCTATTAGCATTCAGGCTCAAACCAACATGAAGAGAATGACTAACACATAGATGGCTTCCACGTACTTCAGCTTTTGGAAACCAAATACTGAAATATTTTCAGTGTAATCTCATTTAGTAATCCAACAGGTTTACATTCATGACTGCAGGAATGACAGGAAAGTCAGTGCACAGCACATTTATCAGAGTTAAGTGCACCTCTATGTAACAGTTACCTTCGACGCTCGCACATTTCCATAACCTGTGTCTTCTCATCACCTTCCAATTTACTTTTCATTGGTTTGTCATTCCCACCTATAAGACAGAAACAGCCAAAAATAAAGTGGTACATTTTTAAAGTTCCTGTTTTATTTTAAACAGGAAACAAAGAATCTCCTTCTACTGTTTTGTTAGGGTTTTTTTTAATTGGAAAATAGCCAACAAAAGGACAAACCTAATCAAAACTCTTAACAGCATCCAGAGTAAGTCAGAGTAAATTCCTTGTAGCACTTGATAATTGGCTGATGGGCAAAACATGCCAAAGAAAAAAGGGTGTACTACTATCAAAGCACTATTAAGTACAAAAAAACAGCCTTTCCACTACATTAAATACAACTAGGAACATAAAAAACAATGCTCTGCGCTGCTAAACATGCAAGCACAGTCTCATTACAAATGAGCCGGAGGTAAAATTATTTTAATAGCAACCCTTATTATGGCATTATTCTTTTCTCCTTACACCTGGTGTCAGTTGGCTACACCATTTTACAAAACCATCCAGGCTGCTACTTTCTCTTATCAGCAGTTTATTCCCTGAAGTGAGAAGACTGAATCCATATGACTTAGTATTTACCAGGATCCAGTGCATCTGCCCTCCATCTGTTCCCAGCAGCTCCAAGCATATTGCTCTCAGCTTTGCCTCAACAGTTTTAAAGGGTTTGGTTTTGGAGGTCTGGTTTGTTTGGGTTTTTTAAATAGCAGCAGCTAGAGATTCACACAGCATAAAAACAATACCTTGGTGAGGAAAGAAAATACGAGCTGAGAAAACTAATTTTTCCTACAATGACTGAAACACAGGGTTTTTTAGATAAAATCCTTACACAGAGTAGCTTCATGCTCTCTCTTCGTGCTCTGCCACATGTGTCACCTCTGGTTTGGTATCTCCAATCTGAGCACACACAGAGCCTTACAGACACTCTCAGGTAAAATGATGCTGCCAGTTACACACTCAGCTTTTTCAGATATCCACAGAATTCAGTAATAAGCAACCTTTCTCCAACTTGAGACCTAATGGAAAACTGATTCCCATTTTTCTTCTTAAATATTGATGGGAAATTGAAGAATTAAAAATTGACAAGGTACTTGGTCAGGTCTTGTTCCGAGAAATTAAACCAGAGAAAAACAGTATCGCGGGCATTTACTGAGGTAAGAATTTTAAATGAGGTACAGTAGAACATGCCTGCTGACAATGGGAAGGGGAAAGGAGATCAAAGGTGAAAATTAAAATCTTAACCCAAAAATTAACTGTATTTCTGCTCAAAAACAGAAGTTATTTTCTCACTGAAAATTTGAACTTGGTACTAACTAGTCAGATGCTGAATATAAGCAGATTCATTTTTCAGCTCCTCTTGCCTTCGCTTCGATACTCTCATGGCTCGTTGCTGAAGAAGGGCATGGACAGCCCATTCCAGCTCATCAATGTCCTTCAGCTGAAACACAGGAAACACTCATCAGGCTTTCAGTTGATTTAAATCTTACAAGAATGAATAAAAACCATTTTCCACTGGTTTTTAGTGTAGCTGTAAAATTAGAACCCAAAGTCATGGGAGTTTTCAGGCTTTCTTTTATAAGGCTGAAAACACAAACTAAATGCCAGTTACACATCAAGGACCAAGACCTCATACAAAAGGGTCCACCAGAACACCTTTTAGTTGTGTTAGTGTCCCTTGTTTTATTGCAGTTTGCTTTTGAGGCACTAGCCATTGAAGAAAATGCATTCACTAACTAACATTTCTTCTCTTTAAAGTTACCTGAAGAAATTCACAACTGCAAAGTGACAGAAAAGTAAATGAAAATGAAATTTGATTCTCACAGAACTGATTTTTAACTGGGTGGTATCCCTCATTTTTCACTGACAGAATACACTTTTATCATCTTAAAAAATAAAAAACAACACCCTGAAAATGTACATACTTTTTCATTCAAACAGTTTATCAAGTTTTCTACATAAGTTTTCATGGCCCTGTAGAATTTGTAATTCAGAGCTGCATCTGAAGACTTCTCCAACTCCTGGACAGACATCTTTGAGCTCTCAATATCCTCCATATATTTTTCATACTCTCTCTGGTGGGCACGGTGCACATCCTGCAAGGATGTTATCCTAAAAGAGAGGAACCCAGACAATCAGAACTATTGCCAACTTAACAGCTGATGCATTCCAAAACATTGTTCCCATTATAATCACATACAAAATCTCTGCCTGTGCTAATAATAGCCCTTGCATTTGACCTGAGCAGCACTGGAAGATTTACCCATGCTAGCATTTACAGAAGCACAGGGTATGGACAAACATCATGCTTTGGAGACCCAAATGTCATTTATGTGGTGCTGGTTTTGAAAGCACCACAGATATTTTACCTGGACTCCTCAATACACCACACTTCCCAAAAACATGAAAACATAAAAAATTATATGGTATCACATTATTAAATAGATTCTACCCAATGTAATCTGGTAAAGACTACAGCTTATATCAGCACATCCATGCCAGTTAATAAAAGCTGCATGGACAGAAGTACCTCTAGGTATTCACAATGTGCTCACTATTAAATACAAACCAACTGAGAACACTTATTATTGTGTGATAAACACCAAAAACTTCTACTGTAGAGTCTACAGCTGTCTCTAATAGACAGGTAGCACACAAAAATTTACATATATTACAACTCTACTTCCTCCCTTTTTTACTCCTTCCCTCCTTACGCATTCCCAAATGTTTCCTCAGTTTGAGGAAGCCTGTAACAGAATCAAGGCACAGACCACAATTTATTTCACCTCCCTGAACTGAACACTTCTAGAAGAAAATAGCTGAACTAAGTTATTGTGTTCTACTGTGATACAAATTAAAAGGAAGATTTATCTATTTCAGCACTTATTATGTTAAAAACATCTACAAAGTGTACACCTAACAGGTTCCCCCTCCCCTTCCTGCCGTTTTCCAGACAAGTTCCCCACCCTTGACAGCTGTATTCTTATTTTCTTTCTTATTTGATTCTGTACATAAATCCCTGCTTCAGTTAACTCATTTCCTTTCAGGTGATTAAAGCTAAGAAAGCATAAAATTCCACAAAATTATTTAGTCCAACTTAGTTTCACTTCTCAAAACAAATGCATCAGTGATTGTCTGTACAAAGCAAAGATTATACAGAGAGCCTGCAGCAAGTTCACAGCACAATTTATCTTTCACTTGTATTAAGTTACTTGTCTAAACTTATCTAGCAGCTGTTTACCAGTGCTGGGAGGGCTGACAGGGGCTGGCTTACCTTGGGATGCCTGACCCCAGCTGTCCTTCCCACACCCCCTCCAGGAGGTTCCCATGTCCAGCCCAGGACACTTCAGCTGCCTACACAGCAGCTGAGCTGCTCAAGAGAAGTCACAGCCTGGCACAGAACTAAAGAAAAGGATCCAGGCATGTTCTGAACAGGCTGTAGAGAACTTGGGCTGCTTTAGGAAATACTGGGCTATTTTTGCAGCTGGTAAAAGACTACCACAGGAGGGGTGGGAGTGCCAGCTCCACCTGCCCCCAGTGAAATTCTGATGCTGGGCAAACCTAACATCGAGCCAAGGCTCCTGCCAGCAAGCATAAAAAGCTGATGCCAAATAAATAAATTTACTTTCTAAAGCCTGAGTTGACAGAAACACTCTTGGAAAGTCCAAATGCTCCCCTAAAACAAAGCATTGCCACAAAAAGTAAAAAATTTGTACTATTCCATTAGACATCATTACACATGAAAACAACCCAAAAGAAGCCCAACGCTCTGGAAAAAAGAGTAAGAGTTCAAAGCTGCTCTCTCATTCTGTGACAAAAACTCAGACAACTCATAAGTTAAGGAGTTACCTCTCAGTCAGTCGCTTCTTCACCATCTCCAGATTCACAGGTGGTAGAGAAACAGAGATATCAAACTTGGGTTTGGCTGGTTGATATTTACGCACTGAAGCATCATCATGAATTTCCTACAAGAGTTAAGGGTCAATTTTTAACACGCCCCTCACACAATTTCTCCCCTTGCAACTGTACAGAGCAACAAGATGTATCATTTGAATACTAAACATCTCATATAAAGATACATATTTCAATCACCAAAATATCTAGAAAAAACCCAATCAATTGAAGAATGAAGCCCATAACTAATAAGGTCTACAGGTAAAAATTGCTGTTGTTTCCTAAAGAGAAGAATTAACTTTTCTATAAATGAGTATGAAGACCTAAGATCACATATCATACTGGATTTGAACTCTCAGAAAGATGGGAACCTTCTCCTATTTCTTTTCTCCCTGAATTTTCCAAATTGGAAAAATTTCTACAGCTGTCAATTCTGACTTCAATTAAGAGCTGGTTATTCAGATACTCCTAGTCTGATCCAGAGCAGGTGATCCAAGCCAGAAACAAAATTTCCAGCATATAAGTATATAGTTTATTTTTGCCAATTACTTACTGGGAAAAAGACAGCATTCTGCTGAACTGTGCAGAGAGCTCTCAGATTGCCACTCAAAGGAAATTTAACAGACTAAAAGAATAATTTTTACTTTGCAACTTTGCAATATTTGTATTATTTACATACTTTTGCTCTCAATCAAAAAAAATCAGAGTTCAGAATTTTCTTCTCTGCTTCTTGTGATCTCTTATCACAACAGGTACCTGCCTTTGGGGCTGACACCACCACACTGCTTCTCAACAGCCAGACAGAGATTACAGATTTTCATTATCATCTTCCCATATCTCTAATCATCTTTCCCTGAAGAATTAGGGAAAAACTTCCTAAAATTCTCCCTAGTGAGAGGGCAGGACAGAGATACAACAGTACTCCAGACAAGCTCTCTTGCCCATAAGCAAAAAGCAACTTCCAATGGTTAGGAAAGCATGTGTCACCTGAGAGAGTTTAACAGCTTTTTTTATTTGCTGCTCTTCCCACTTGGCTTCATCATCACTTGATCCATCACCCAGAGACACTGGAAGTAAAAACAACCATTATTAGATATAATTACACCCTTTATTTTTTCCCCTCCATCTAAATCAACAATGGATCTCCCAACTAATGGTGAGAAGTGATACACACAAAAAGCAGCAGATGAAAAACCTACAGATGGAGGAGTGCAAAACTGAAAGGAAGGCTTGGAAAAGGCTACTAGAATTTGCAGAACCCACACTAACATTAATTTCCCCAGCTGCTTCTCAGACAACTACTACTGCAGTAGGAGGCACACAAACATCTTGTTTTCATGTCTCAAAGCAAAGCTGTTCATAATACATGTAAACAAGAGTGTAAGTACAGACTGTGACATTACACCCAACAAACCCTTGGGCATTCCAGAACATACACTCAACTACAGATACAAAAACATCTCATTAGCATTAATTTGAATGGCAGATTCTGCTTATAGTTATGCATTCCTTATAGCCCTTATTCAACTACTAAAGCAAACCTGTGCTTCACAAACAGCACTATAAGCAGCTCTAAGGGAATAAAAACAATGGAAAAGCCAGTTATGTTTTGCATGCAGTAAGTTTGTTTACTTCTGAAGGGCTGGAATGCTGGTTTATTTGTTTTTCATTTTTCAAATTTATAATATCAGTGCAGAGAGAGCATTCAGAGGACCAGACAAGAAGCAGAAGGCAGGACTTACAGTAACTTTATTCACAGTAAATGTGCCTTGTTGCAAGGCCATTTTTTTGCAGTCAACAAGGCCAAAAATAATTTTGTAAACATTTCCCAAAGTATCCTGCACTACCACAAGTGAGATCTAAACCAGGATAATGACCCATATAAACCTCAAGTACCAACTGTCCAGCCTTTTTCCAAGAGGCCTGAGGAGCAAACCCTCACTCCTGACTGGACAAGTCCCACATGGGTCCAGAGACTGAAATAAAGCCTCTGGAAGAAACACCACAAACTCACCCATGTCTTCAGTCATCCTCTGCCTAAGAGTTCTCATTTTAGGAGCAAAATCGAGATTCTTTGTTTCAGACTCATCTTCACTCTCCAAATCACTGCTTCCTCTTCTCTGAGGGCCCTGAGGACTGTTTGGAACATCCAGGGGAAGATAATCAGCCTCTGTCCTGGCTAAGTGACGCTTCCTCCGAGCAGCCTCAACACGAGCTGCACTGGGGATATTGCCTGCACCAAAGAGAGAGAAAAATCTAAGGAAAAGACTAAAAGCAACACCGTATCTAATGCAAATCATCATATCACAACTGCTCAGCACCACTGTACAACTCAGCATACAGAACAGAAGATGGTTTTCTACTATGGTTGCCATGTAGAATATAAGGAGATGAAAAAGTGGCTCTCAGCCTCAAAGTGAGGTTTTATTTTCACCTAATGAAGGGAATTGTGCATCACTAAAGAGGAATTTTCTGCTGCCTCTCTTCTATAACCAGTGCTAATAATTTCTGCTCCATTCCCAAAACTAGCACAGAAAGACAAGAAATATTTGCAACTGAAAATATGGGGGAGCCATCACTATTCTTCCAGAAGGGTAGCCCTGAGTCAGGATTAACAGATGCCTATACCTTGAGTGGTTTAAGCTGAGTGGAACTCATCTTACCTAACTTGTCATGTACTTCAAACACAGAATGTTCTAAAATAGCTTTTTTTCTAAAAAAAGAAAAGCCAGGAAACTAACCTGGTGATAGATCCTTCCTCCTCTGTGGAGAGCTGGATTCATTTTCAGAGTCTGAGCTATTGTAGTCCTCATTCAGTGAAGAGTAAGTTTCATCCTCATTCTCCTCCTCCTCTTCACGAGTATCTTTGGTGTTGCCAACTCCAGGCTCCAACTGACAAATTTCTGCATTATGGGGGGAAAAAGTATGATCCATTATTTCAGTTTCAGCTGCTGGAATACGATGTGCCATAACTGGTTACCAGAAATTATTTACACCTTGCTGCAGCAAAGACTGGTCACTTGTCTATCTCCACCTGTTCTCATCAAAACATGTCAAATTGTAACATTCCAACACAGCCACTTACAAGGCAATTCTTGTGTTGAATAAAAGCATCTTTGATGATGCCTCCCATAGAAAGACCACGAGTCCTTCTGAGACACAGAGTGTATTTACATCCACAAAAGCAATGAGATCAGCCCTCAGATAACAACTAATTAATATTCAGATTGTTCACAGGATATTTGGGTTCTTGACTTGAAAAACTGCATTTAGAAAGCACTTCTTTTAAAGCATTAACAATGAGGGAGCTCTTAGTTTAACTATAAACATTAATCCAGGTATTATCAATTTCTTTAAAAATACTGATTTCTTTTCACCTGTCACTACACTTTCAGTAAATCATCAGGTTACTGAACAACAGAATGTACCACCTCTTATAAGAATATGATATGTTTTTTAAAAAGTTACTAAGAAAATTTACCATCTCAGCTGAATCACAACCTCAAAGGAAATTATCGCTCAATTTTAATGTCATTTACTTTTATCTAACATTAGCAAACATGGTATGTCTGTGAATTGACACAGGTGTCAAAAGGGGAATACACAAAGATAACTTTTAGATGCATTTGTTTCTAAAACACACAAACTCCACATATTCCAACAGGAAACTTACCACAGAATGGTTTGAGTTGGAAGGTACCTTAAAGATCATCTAGTTCTAATTCTTCTGCCATGGGCAGGGGCACCTTCCACTAGACCAGACTGCCCAATGCCCCATCCAACCTGCCCTTGAACACTTCCAGGGATGGGGAGTCCACAGCCTCTCTGGGCAACTGACTGTATTTCAATGAAACTGGGGATACTACCAGAATAATCAAGGCTATTGACTGCACTTAATTAAAATATTTAAATGCTGTAAGTGCACACAATTTAATAATGTTTACATTAAGTTTCATCAAAGAAAATGCTACTAAGCTCACATTTTCCCTCAATGCCAATACTCAGATCAAGCTGCAATCTGACAGCAATAAGCAGTGGGTACCTGGCCCATAGTTTGAAAGAGATGATGTTGAGGTATAAACTTAGCAGAACTTTGTCAACTTTGATGTGCAAGGTTCTGCATAATCAGGTTTTCTCTAGAACAGTCTCCAAGTTCTGATAATCTTTTACCAAGGTCAAACTGAAAATAATTTCAGCACAAATACATTGCAATTATAAACCTGTAATCTAACACTGTAAGTATAATTCTGGGTTCAATTAACAAGTAAAAAAAATCTAACAGCAGTATTTTTATATCATCCTTCATGCATTTCATAAAATATTTAACTAAAAAAAGTACTTACTTTTGATTTCTTCAGTTTCTGTCTGTTCAGGCAGTAGGTTTTTCTTCTTTTTAATTCTAAAGGTTACTTCATTGAAGGATGGCTTTTTAACTTTAAAAAACTCTTCACCTGCCAGACAAAACAAAGTGATTCTGAGTAACATTAACAAAGTCAACTATGTATACAGAACACATATACAACACACAAATATACACGTATGCACTACATACAAAAGTGAAACTCTATGTGTGCACAGCATAACTTCTGAATCACAGAATCAGTTAGGTTGGAAAGGACCTCTGAGATCAACAAGTCCAATCTATGATCAAACACCAACATTTCAGTTCTGGCTGGATTAATTCTAAATATTACTGTGGCTTTATCACTCACAATCAATCACCTCTTAGTTAAAAACTGCAGCTCAGCCTCCTCAACACAGCAACATGGCACTGCTGAAATGCAGGGTCTCTTTATAGCTTGTCCCCACCAAGGTGGCTATGTCTTCTCATCAACCACAACAGTAACAGCCCAGAAGTGTCAATTTAACACTTAAGTTTCGTTTATTTAAGCTTGTTCATCATTAACTAGTCATGGAATCACACAGTACTTGCTCTCTCTGTTTTTCTCCAGCTATAAGAAGATTTCAGACGCATTCCAACCAGAAGAATGTAAACATAAATAATTGTCAAAGTACTTTTTACAGAATCACAAAATTGTTAGGGTGGAAAGGGACCTCTGGAGACCACCTTCGCCAACCCCCCTGCCAGGGGGGTCACCTAGAGCAGGTGAGACAGGAATGTGTCCAGGTGGGTTTGGAATGTCTCCAGAGAGAGAGACTCCACACCCTCCCTGGGCATCTGTCCCAGTGCTCTGCCACCCTTGATGTAAAAAGCTCTTCCTCGTGTTGAGGTGATACTTCTTGTGTTTTAGTTTGTGGCCATTGCTCCTCATCCTATTGCTGGGCATCACTGAAGAGAATCTGGCCCCGTTCGCTTAGAACCCACGTTTGAGATATTCAGAAGGAATGATGAGACCGGCTCTCTGTCCTCTCCAGACTAACCAAACCCAGCCCATGCTTTAGTACGGCTTTATCGTGCAAACCCTGCCAAGAGCCTTTCTCCGGACACAGCAGCGCTGGGTGTGTTTGCAGCGAGAGGCAGGAGCGTGCCCAGCGCGGGGCTCGCTGAGGCGGCAGCCCAAGGCAGCCCGACCCCGGAGCCCCCGGCCCTGCTCTGCGGGAAGCACACACCGATCTCTCCTCACCTTCCCGCTCCTCCTCGCCGCCGAAACTCAGCAGCTCCTTCCCGGGCCGGACCGACCGCGCTGCGGCCCCGGCTCG
>JANPWX010000085.1:4661635-4819844 GCA_024734555.1 Trochalopteron elliotii | reverse complement strand
GCTGCCGCTGCTCGCCCGCCCTCACTCGGTGCGCTGCGAGCGGAGAGATCCCGGTGCCCGAGCCCAGACAGCTCCCGGAGCGCCCAGGGGAGCGCCCTGCCGAGGTGAGGTGACTCGGACGCGTTTGTAGAGCCCAGTTCCTTGTGGTGGTGGTGATTTTGTTCCTTCTGGTTAACTGTGAAAGCCCGGGGAAACCGAGCTGGTTTCTGCAGTTAAAGTTTGCAAACTGTTCCGTCTGTAAATAGACTGGCTTTTCTCGGTCTCGACTTCTCACCGCGGCATGTCGTAATTCAGAAAATAAAATGAGGCTGAGGACGTGATTCGGTTCCCAAAACATTAAGGTACCATTTTGAATACAGTGCATGGTTTTCAGGGCTCATGGGGCTTTGACATCTGTCACATTGCAGAACTCGAAAGTAGATCATGCTTTAAGATAGTGCCTGCGTTCTTTGAAGTTATTCTTGCAGCGGTTCTCTTAAACATCAGTCTGAAATTCCCCATCTGAAACACGGCAATGAGAAGTCTCAAGCTTCTTTGCCCAGGCTGCCCTATGGTGTGCGTCGCTCCTTTGGGAAAATGCTGTTTTTTCAGCTCGTTTGCTGTTGGTGCTGGCCTGTGGTGGCCATAGCTCCCACGGCGGAGTGTGCACAGGAAAACTCGGGGGTGTGAGAGGCAGAACGTGATGTGGGTAACACCGGTGGCAAATAAGTTGCTGCTCGCTCTGAAGAACTTTTAATTATTCCTCTGAAATTTGCTTGTAGCAAACAACTATATCCGCTGACGCGACACCGACTTGTAGAAGTAATGAGTGGTAGGAAGTAATTGGAGAAATAGCTACCCGGGCTTCGTTCTGCTCCCAAACTTGGTCCATTTTTGTTACCTTGTTTCCACTCTACCTCCCCTGTTTTGATTGAGTGTATTTTTTTTATTCTGACTCAGCTGGGAGGGGCATTCACACCACAGTACCTCTGAGTATTTAGAGAAACCCTGATTGAGACTCTAGGCTCGGTCTGATGTGAAGAGAACTGCATGATGCCTGCAGACCTGCATTTAGGCTGCTCTGTGCTCTCTGTTGAACAGAATTTTTTCTTAGGTTAGCCTCCTAACTCAGATGCCTAAATTAGATCAAGTGAATATGCTTATCCTTTTAATTACTATCCTGGGGGAATTGCATTTTCTTTTTTCTCCTCCATCTGTACAAGAACTGGGGTACAGAATGTATCCCTGGCTGAGTTGTAATTGTCACTGTAATAGAAACAAAGAGGATGTTCCTGTAGCAGTAACAATAACAAAATGAGGTACCTATAGCCTGTTTGTGTTAATCATAAAAATAATGGGATTACCTACCATAGGTGCTGTCAACGCACTGAAGCTTTGTGTATATTTATTTTTTTAATCATTCTCGTCGACAGAGTGAGATAGATCAAGGCAGAAGTGATGCAGGGATGATTTTTAACTGTGTTTTTGAGAAGGCTTTATTTATTGATATTCCAGTGTATTGGTATTCCAGTGATTTGTACCACAGCAGTACTTACAGTAAAGTTTTTTTCAAGATATTTCTGTTGTAGTCTTTAATGTTGAAAAGTGAATTAATTTCATGCCAGAGGACAGTAGCAGCTGTGAAAAATGAAGTTCAGTCTGTAGGTGATAGTATTTCTTCATAGAGCTGCTTGTCAGGAGCTGGTGAGGAAAATGAGGCAGCATTTGGAAAGCGAAAGGTGATGTGCATGCTTTGGTTGGGGTGTTTTCAGAAACCTTCACAGCCTCTGAAAATAGGCATCTGTCAGGAAAATACCTTGGGATTAGTTCCTGAGAGGCAGTCAAGTCCAGATTAGTTCCTGTCACAAATTGAGACAGATGTCTCTAGTCTGAGAGATAACCGTTAGTTAACAGTTTTCAAGTAAATTATCTGCTGTTGTCTCAAAAGATTTAATTTGATCAGCATGCAAAATATGTGAAAAAAAACTTTTAATGAGATTTTTCTTTTAAAGGCCAGAGCTGGTCTCTTTACCCTTTTTAAAGCTGGTTCAAAAATTGGACATCTTTATTTGTAATGTAATTTCTGGCCTATTTTCACTTGAAAGGAAATATCTCCAATATCTCAATTTTTAAAAAGCTTTTTTAACTGTTTCCATTTATCTTTATTTACTTCAAATGTAGTTAAAGAATAATACTGTTTTGAAGGGACTTCTGGAGGTCATCTGGTCCAACCCTATGAAAAGCATGGTTAATTCAGATAACTCAGAGCCATGTCTGGTTGTGTTTGGATTACCCCTGAGGGTGGAGATCCCAAAAACTCACTGGACAGCCCTCTCCAGTTTGGTACCCACGCTGGCTCAGAGTACATCCCCCTCCCCTTGCCCAGGCTGCCAGTGAAGACATTAAACAATACTGGCTGTGCTGTCAGCTCCTGGGGAGCATCATTAGTTCCAGCCAAATGGATTTGGGACTGCTGACCACAGCCCTTTGTTGGTCAGGCAGGTTTTCCACCTAGTTTACAGTCAACATTTTCAAACTGTATTCCAGGAGTTTGGCTGTAAGGATACTGTGGGAGATCTTGTTAAAAGCCTTTGTAGTGTCAAAACAAGCTGCTGTGCCCTCCTTCACAGGGCCAGTCATCTCAAAGATGAGATGTGTCAGGTGTGGCTTCTCCTCAGCAGCCACATGCCATTTCCCATCTCCTTTTTCCTCTTCAAGCATCTGTAGCTGGGTCCCAGGAGGATTTGCTCCATAATCTTTCTAGGGACTGCAGTAAGACTTAGCAGCCTCCTGTTTGCCTTTTTCCAGTCACCAGGATCCTTCACCTGTCACCACGACCCACCAAAAAATAACAGAGCTTGGTCTTACAGTGACATTGGCCAGTCTCCTGTCAGCACTGGGCTTGTCATTTGTTCCATGTAGATGTATGCAAATGCTCTACTTGTTTTCAAGTTATTTTGACTTTCAGAAGCTGCTTTCCATTCAGTGCAATGTTAAATCTCTTGGTAAAGGATATTAGATGATGGATCTTGCCATGTTTTTAAGTTTTGGGGTGAAGCTTGATGTAGACAGCCCTTCCATGAAAATGATGAGAGCAGTAGTTGCCTGACAGAGATTTTGGGGTGTTGCTTGGATTGGAAGGTTCATTTTATGTGGCTGAATGATTGGGAAAGTCACTAACCCTTCCTAGGCTTTTTTGTCTTAAGTGATGATTGATGAATATAAAGATAACAAAGATAAAGTTGTGCTAATTGGAGACTTCTTATTTTATGACTGACTGACCTATTTCAAGCACTATCACACATCAGTAAAACACTTAAAGCAAAGCATACTTTGAGGTCCAGAGATTGAGCCTAGATATGGGGTGAAATAGGGTAGTTACTGTATTCCTCTTACCTTTAAAAACATACTATCACTCTTTAACTTCACCTTTTAAAACTTCATTTTTCTTGTATGCCCTGGTTGGTGATAGATGACACATCAGACTCTTTGGAAGGGAAACACTCATGTTAGAGTGCCTGGCTGGATTTCTGGAAGGGCTAAGCAGCTGTTTTAAGTGATCCTGAAATTTTCAAATGCTTAGTTGCAAATGTTGCAGGTAGCTGAATTCCCTCTGGTATCAGGTGTCTGATTCCTGATCAATATAGAACTGGAAGATTTATGTCTACTTTTAAGTTCAAGTTCCTTCCAGTGACAGACCAACGTAAGCTAAATTTTTCAGCCAGCTGTGAGCAGTGTAGCCTTGTTTTCTGTGCCATTGGCTGTCTGATCAGATGTGAGCCTGTGTTGAATTTTTTCTTGTGGTCAGTATATTTAGATCAGCTTTTGGCCATGTGGGTCCTCTGGTGTCTAATATAGGTACTCAAACATACAGCAGTCTTTCTCTTTCTTGGAGGGTACTAAATTTGGTTGTGTCTTCTCTGTCTGGTTGCCTACTTTTTTATTAATATTATATTCAGTTAAAATCCTTACAAAGGACACCCTTCTGTTAGCTTGGTTGCTGTTGGGTGAAGGGGTTCCTCAAAGTAGTCAACTGCTAATGTCTCATACTCTGAGAAAGGCAAGCTGAGAATTCAGGCATCCTGGTTGCTTGGTTACTGTAAAGTTACTGCTTTCATTAATTCACTTGTCTATCAGGATGGTGGGGTTTTGTTTTGTTTTATTTTCAGATTTATTTCAGGATAAGTCTTTAGAAAACAAATAGGAGACTTTATTTCATGAGTTCCTTGTTCTTCTATGTATACATTGTTTTATTGCCTTTTGCAAGAGGTACAGGGACTGTAGTAACTCGTTTTTCTGGTATTGTGCCATTAGCACCAAATGTTGTAAAGGTGAGGATTAGGTCATATAAAAATTATAAAGTAAAAATGGAACTGATGAAATGTCATTTTCCTTCAAATTGAGAGTATTTAGAATTTTGTCAGTATAGGGACAGAGCCTGGCCAGGTTGGTTACTTGGATCCTACAGTTAAAATAATGGATTGAACATTAATGTAGAGATGAACACAGTGTTGTGTAACACTTATTTTCAGAACAACACATGAAATTTAAATGATGTAACATGATGACAGTAGCAGCACAAAGCACTGGAATTACCTAATAGAGGACAAGTACCTGAGAACTGTTTTTAAACATTTTGACAGTCACGGATAGTTGAAAAGGAATGGTTGATCCAGAAAAGTCACATCTTCTTTGGAACAGCGATTCTGAGAGCAGCCAGTTTGACTTGAGACACTTTGATATGGGATGCTCTTGCTTCAGAATTAGCAGACAATAATTCTGAGTAGGCTCTACTGGAGAAAACGTTCAAGGCTGATGCAAGTGGAGTTTGTGAAATGCTGTGGCATCAGTCATGGGCAGTTATCTGCAGTTAGTGATTCAACAGCATGCACATGAAGTCAGGGAAGAACAGGAAATGGGAGTTAACTCTTCTTTGTTTCTAAAAATATTACAACTGGAATGTGAAAAAAAAATACCTATTATGGCTATATAATAAATGTATCAAAAAATCAGAGCACATTTAAATAATACTTTAGTCCTGTCTTTCAAAGGTCAAGAATTTTACTAATCAAAAGCTAAAACTTTCTAGCTTTTCCCACTACACTCTTATGACTTTAAGGTAGAACTTAAAGTGTCTTTTTAACTGAGATGTATTTTAACTGAGATACTTTTGCCCCTTGGGATTTTACATGATATTGAGATGTTTGTCTAACGTAGGTGATAATTGATTCCCTAAGATCATGAAATTCAATTTAGGTGCTCAAAACATTATTACTGTATGCCCTAGAACTCTCTGCTAAAGGCTGAAGAGACCACATTTCTACTGGATGATTTGAAGGGCTGCTCTTGATAATATAAGTGTGGATGGGAGTGGGGTCAGAAGCAGGAGCCTTCAGCTGGGGCAGGTGGAGGTGCTGTGGCCACACTGCCTGTCCTGTGTCCAGCTCAGGTCCCTGTGCTGGGTGGGATCTCCATTACACCCACACTTTTCTGTGTCACTTTGTGGAATGCATTTTTACCCATCCAGCTGAAATACTCCTACCAAGTTATTTTTTCCTGTTTTGACTGCCATATGCTAATCTTTGCTTCTTCTCCCACTAGGTTTCCCTGGTTTTTGATTCATCAGAGTTAAACACAATTTCTTTGCTTTAAAGGCCTCTTGTGGCCTTTCTCCTCTCTGCTTGTCATCCATCTCATTCAATTTTGAGAGGTTAAATTTGCAATGCAAGTTTTGTGCACCTGCCCAGCTTGAAAGCAGATACCTCAACTGCAAATCCAGTCTCACTGAATGTTTTACTTTCATTTGTTTTAAAGATAGTCAGAAATTGTTCTCTGCTGAGCACAGAAGAGTGCTCACGTATCTTTTGTTTTATACTTTGCTGTAGCAGTCCATTAGATGTTCTGTACATTTTTCACTGTTATCTGTGTCTGAAAGCTGAGCAGTAAGTTAAGTAGCATTTCTTCTATCATAAGAAGAAAATAACATTAAGAATTCTTCTGTAAGTTTTGGTGGTCTTTTTTTTTTCTTGTTTTTGTTTTGTTTTTTCTAGCATTTTGCTTGCGCTCCTGATGGAAGGATGGGAGTGGGCTCAAAATTTTCCTCTAAGGAGGCAAGATTTTCAATTAATAAGCTTTTAAATTAACAAACTTAAAAGTAATATGGTCTCAATGTTGCCAGTCATGGTTGAAGTAAGAAAACAATGAAAAGAAGACAACTCATCAAATACTTACATCTTCCCCAAGTCCACTTTGGCATAAATGAGGAGTTACAGTGTGAAAGTAGAGAACTGCAGGTTACAAGGTGTGTGTGGACTTCACCAAACAGCATTTAAGGGTGCTTGCACAAAGCTTTCAGATGATTAGATGTGAGAACTGATGTGTGTTAAAACAGAATCTAAAAATAAAAGACATATGGAGTGGGGAGTCATGTGAATTAGAAAGTAGGAAGCAAAAAAAACCCCCAAGAATATTTTAAGTTACCACCCCTTGAGGAGCAAGCACACATCTCACTCAGCTCTCTGGAAAGGTTACAATATGCAGCCTGGAGTTCCTTCTCGAAGGTGGAAGCTCAAAGCCTTTAAAAAAAAAGTCTTATAAATAGTTTACACTCTGCTTCTTGCTTTTTTTTTTTTCGTTTCCTTTTTAAGCAAAGCAAGCAGAGGTGGTGATGTCTGTCTGTCTGTCTGGGATCAGGTGAGTGAATGTATTTTCCCAGGGTGTGACAGAGCTGGGTTCAATTCCCATCTTTTCCTGAGGAAGTTTGTGTCTCCTGGGAGAAGGGCCAGGAGATTAAATAGTGAGCTTCCTGAAGTGGAATTCTCATTCTTTCCCTCAGAATAATTTCTTCTTGCAGAGAAGGTTTGAAGCTGGAGGGGCGTGGACAAGACTGAGAGGGACCTGCAGATCTCTGCCTTAATATAGAAAATTAAAAATAAAATGGGGGAGACCTTCTCCTAGGAAGGAGGAAGGAGAGATCAGTTTTAATCTCCAGAAATAGAGGAGAGAGCTGAACTGTGTCTTGATACTTTGAATGGGTGCTTTCACAGCTGAGCAGCTGTGTAAGAAACAGAGTAAACCCAGCAATAGTGACCACACAATTCTGTTTTTTGAACAGAAACAGAGATCCTTGTATTTTGTATGGTCAGTATGTTCAGAAAGCCTTTTAGTCAGGCAAGGTGGGCAGAAAGGTGTTTGTTAGAAAAATACTTTTTGTGTTCTGTCTGGATCACAGAATCACTAAGTTGGAAGAAACCTTCAAGATCATTAAGTCCAACCCAGCTCTAACACCTCAACTAAACCATGGCACCGAGTGCCACATCCAGTCTTTTTTTAAACATATCCAGGGGTGGTGACTCCACCACCTCCCTGGCCAGACCATTCCAGTACTTTATCACTCTTCCATAAAAAACTTTTTCCTGATATCCAACCTATATTTCCCTTGATGCAGCCTGAGACTCTGTCCTCTTGTCTGTTAGTTGCTGCCTGGGGAAAGAGACCAAGCCTCACCTGACTACAAGCACCCTTCAGGAAGTTGTAGAGAGTGATAAGGTCACCTCTGAGTCTCCTTTTCTCCAGGCTAAACACCCCCAGCTCCCTCAGTCATTCCTCACAGGGCTTGTGTTCCAAACCCCTCACCAGCCTCATTGCTCTCCTCTGGACGCACTCACTATTGGGTAGGAAGTTTCTCTTTCACAATGAGCAAGGAAGAGGCCACAAGGTTAAGAAGTAAAATGTTTAATGCTTTTTTGGTTTTTTTAGTATCAAAATATTAACGAAGGCTCTCAGTACTGTTATCTACAGTAGCAGGGGGAGCAGGAAGAGCCAGCAATGTGCTGCCCACAGTCAACTCCTCCGTTTTGTCACTGATGTCATTCATCTGTTATCAGAGTGGGTGGACTTTGTAAGCTGGCCACAGTGCATTTTGGAAAGGCCATGTGGCTGTGTATAACTGTGCTGTATAAAGGAGATAAATGCTTGGCCTGCCACAATGTTGAGATGTTTTTCTTTTTTTTTTTTTTTTTTTTTTTAATTAGTAAACTCTCATAAACTCTCATACCAGTATGTCTTGAACAAAGAGAAGTTTTAGTCTGTGCTGCTTCATAAGACCTGACTAATGCTTCTTATTCTCTCATTTTTAACAGAGTACTCCAAAAAAAGCAGGAAGCAGCTGCTTGGGCTATTACAGGGTCACTGCTTTGCAAATATAATGAGTTGTCTCTGTGTTGTCCAGATCTACAGGTGTTGCAAAGAGTAAATCAGGTAACTAGTGCTGCAGTCTCTGTCCTTGCTAATTGGCTCTTGAAGCCAAAATTCTGCAATATATCTTCCTCCTACCATGGAGAAAAGGAAAAGAGTAATAGTGTGACCACACATGATGCTCCCATGGCATTTGCTTTCTTCCAGAGAGGGCCTGGTGCACCAGACCTTAATTCCTTCCAAAACTATGTGGCTGTGGTTTTTCTGAGAAGTGTTTTGAAAAAAAAAATTGATTCAAATATAAATATTAACAAAGATTGTGGTAAGGCTGACCTTCATAAAATGGCAATATGCCTATGACAGGGCAAACAAAAAGCTTTTTTCCCTTCTCCTGCAGTCTGCCCAGCTCTAATGTTTTCTAATGCTTTCAGCATGGTCCTGACGTGCCCCCTGCTTCTTGCAATCTCCTCATTTCTTTTCTCCACTTGTATCAAGGATAATGAACACTGAGAGAGGGAACAGAAGTTGCAATCTGGCAGGTCAGTTTGTGAAAACAATTCGTGCTTTAGAGATTGGGACTAGTCAGATGGCTTGTTTACAAGAACTTGCTGTTCTGCTGTTTAAATGTAAGATCCAAGTTTTCCTGTTTTCCTTTTAAATGGTAGCAGGACTTAATGTCATCTGCAGTGTTCATAAGGATGTTTGATCCTGTTGTTACACCATGGATTTTGTGCTGTGTCTGCCACAGTTTCTTACAACTGGTGACTGAGTTCACCAAGCACATCTTCTGGAGCATTTTGCAAAAACAATTTTTTGTGAAATGCTCTGGTGGTGATGGCCATGATTTCATCCATGTGATCTATTTGGGACATTGGTTGTAGTGTTTTCTTGATTTTTATTTTCTTTCTTCAGTGAACATTTCTCTATGGCATTGTGTAATGCATTGTGTAAAAATGGTGTAAGTTTGTCTTAAAGTGAGAATATTTTGCTGAGATTCCCCTTGGTAAATAAGTGATTCACACTTGTGTCCTAAAAGCTTAAGGTGCTTTTACACCTTTGTAGATCTTTATAGATGGTGACTGCAGCAACTTTATTTGCAGTTTGTGAAAATAAACTGCTTTTAGCTTTGATATATGTGTAATCTCCAAGCCTTTGGGATGTGCTGGAGAAATGAAGAAGACAGAATACTTGTTGAGGGCAAGCTCCATTCTTTGGGAAGGACTGTTTTCACAGACTTTCAAAAAATGTGTGTAGATTTCAAGTTTACTGGACTGTTTCTTCCTTCTTTAAAAAAAAATTGAGGGGAAATTATATTGCAGCAATACTTTTTTTCTTCCTGTTTTTTACTTCCTGGTACAGCTTGAGAATCTGTCACTGGAGGAGTATCTGTGCTTGGTGTAGTCCTGGTGTCTGAATGACGTGGATCTGTACAAAGGGATAAGAGCATGTTCCCAGTGCTGGTGAGATACAAAATCCTGTGAAAGTCTCATTTATGATTTTTGGTTGCTTCTGTAAGGTCATAATTTTCTTTGTTTGTAAGGGTTACTGTAGGAGGGTTTGGTTCCCTTCAAGTTTAGTATTTATTTAAAATACAAGGTCTGCATATAGACATAACAGTGAGACAGCTAAATCATGATTTAATCACCTCACACTGCTGTAATTTACTCTCAGTACAGACCCACTGGGCAGTTCCCTCTTATTTTTTGGACCTTGGGTGTTGATTCATCTACATGGCAATGCCCAGGACAGAATTACCAGGCTGGTTCAGCCCAGACCTGGGAAACTTGGGGAATTTTCAGGTACACTGAAAAAATCCTGTGTTGATAATTTAGACAGGGATGCTCATTGTTTTTGCTGATGAAAATGAACCAGGAACATGTGTCCTCCATAGATGCAGCTCCTTCATAAATAGGAATGACCTTCACCAAGTGAAAGTGATGTCAAAGTCCTCCAGATTTGTCAGACGAAATTGATTTTAAAATGTGGTGTAGTTGTGACTGTAGGGACATTAAAATGAGGAGAAGGGGTTTCCCCATTTAGAGTGCATGAAGCTGCCTGGGTTACTTCTACTTGTGTGCTCAGCAGTTGAGGGTTTTGAAACCTCAGTCTACACAAGCCATTTCAGCAAAACCAAGGCAAATGCAACATTCTCTATAACTCTGAGTTGTATGAAGTATTTTAGAAGTGTATCTTAAGATTTGAGGCTTTAAGAGTTAACCAGTTTACTGTCAAAACCTGCATTGTTGGATAATTATCTGACTTGTATTGTGAGGCCTCTCTTCAAGTCCTGTGTCCAGTTTTGGGCCCCACAGTGTAAGAAGCATATAAAAATACCAGAATATGTCCAAAGGAGAGAAACAAGGAGGGTGAAAGGACTAGGGGGCAAGACTTTCGAGGAACAGCTGAGGATGTGAGGTTTGTCCAGTTCAGGGAAGAGACTGAGGGGTGACCTCATTGCTGACTATGTCTTCCTCACAATGGGAGCAGCAAGGGAAGTGCTGATCTCTTCTGGTGACAGGACACCAGGGAATGGCTTAAATCCATGTCAGAGCACATTGAGATTGGATATGAGGAAAAGTTCTCCACAGAGAGGGCTATCATGCACAAGAAGCTCCCCAGGGAAGGAGTCATGGCCTCAGCTGGTGTTCATGAAGTGTTTGGCCAGTGCTCTTTAGATACATAGGGTCAGCTTTTACAGTGTCCTGTGTGGAGTCTGAAGTTGGACTCAGTGATCCTCTTGTGTCCCTTCCAGCTTGGGATAGTCTATGTTTTTGTGATTACTCATTAAAAAAAAAACAACCCAAAACTAAAAGCTGCCCAAAGTTAAGAGAATAAAGCGAGTTGAAGGAAAGATCAAATATGTAGCCCCAAACTGATAAGACTAAATCTGGAACAAGTCACATGTAGGTAGAAGTCTGCTGATTCTGGGGGTGTTCTCCAGCATCCTGCTTCTGTGTCATGGTTTCAGGTTCTGTTTTAGACCTCTTTGACAGAACAGGTTTTGCAGAGAAATATGCTGTAGAAATGTTTAACAACATTGGCAGCATTTTTGAGGAAGGCTCTTTATAGATCTCAAATGTCTCTTGATAGGCTGCTTGGTAGGTCCATGTCTTGGAATAGGTCCATGGTTCCTTTTTTCATCTTTCTGTGGTTGATACCTTGTGTCATTGTGAGAGATCATTTGGACTCACCAACCACTCCCTTTACTGTCTTTAAGTAGACATGTGTACATGCATGTGTAGCCACAAATGTATGGATGTATAATAATGATGACGTGAAGTCTATATAAAGAATTGTTAACAACTGATTCCAGACATTTTTTAATGAAGAAATTAATTAATTAATTAATTAATTAATTTCTTCATTAATTTATTAATGAAGAAATTTAATGAAGAAAATTTATTGAAGAAATGTGCAATAGATACAAAAAAAAATGCTTTCTTGTCCTCAGGTGGACCCAGAGTGCTTTCCAGTTGTGTGCTTTTTATGCTGAGATGAGCAGGAGTTTCTTTGCAGGAAGGGAGTGTGGGGGATGTAATGTTTCTGTACTTAATACTAAAATACATGGCTGTATTGAGAGGTGAAGGGTTTTTTTGCATATGTGTGTGGGTAGGAGGTTTGGTCTGAAAAGGGGGTGAGCAAGATGTGATTCATTTTTTTTTTAAATTAAAATAAATATTCCATTTGTCTAGCTTCATCCTGTACAGTGGTTTCTCCACAGAGAGCACAACGATAATGATGTATAAATTTCAGTATTTAAGTAAAATCTCATCCAAAGCACAAGCTCACTTCATTGTCTTAGTTCTACATTTGCAAAGCAGTGAGTTGTTCATGCTTTTCCCTCAGATAATTATTAGTGACTATTTTGCAATTCTAAAGAATTCTTTACATGGGTACTCTTGAAAGAATGTGTACTAGAAAAAGAAAATCTCAGTACTCTGATATTTATTATGAAAGTAGATTCTGTTGAGGACCCATTTTAAAATGCTGGGTTTGAGTGTTTGTGCAGTAGCTCAGGAGAAGGAATACCTTCATTGTGTTGCTTCTGCAAAACTGGCCGATGACAGATTTTTATTGGGACAAGCCCTTTCTTCATGTAAGAGTGTTTTCTTTGTTAATAGTGCGTGGAGTGTTGGAGTGGACGAATTTGAATAATAATTGGTTTTCCACTTTGCTCAGCAGCAGGTTTCGCTTACAGAGCTGAGCACTGAACTTTTTACTATTTTTTTAAATGAAACACTAAATATTTACCGGGGAGAGCTGGCAGGGATGTGCTAGGACCCCGGGCTGTGCTGTCTGTCCCCAGCCATATGTCCCGGCGAGCCAGGAGCTGTTTGTGTACATCACTGCGAACAGTTGGTACTGTTTTCCTTTAAGAACTGCCACAAGGTTCAGAACTGCACTGCATACCCTATACAAAAAAAGAAAAAAAAAAAAAAAAGATCCCGCCGCCCTCTCGGCGGTGTAAATGCCGCTGGTTCAGCAGCAGCAGCAGCCCCGGGCCGGGCATTGTTCGCTGTCGGAAGCGGGGCCGGGGGCGGACGCGCCCCGCTCTGCTCTGCCCTTGTTGCATTATTAATGGCACGATGTTTTCATGTTGCAGATGGCTGAGGGTTAGCGGGGCGCATTCGGGACCATGATGGCTCAGTTTCCCGCAGCCGTGAATGGTGAGTAGCTCCGGGTTGCTCAGGTAGGGGTGGGAGGTGCGGGATTTGTTGTTTGTTGGTGGTTTTTGGTGCCCGCAGCGGCGTTTGGGTCACTTTGCTGCAGATCGCCGCCCGTAGCCTGAGCCGGTGCTGCCAGGCTGGGAGGGGAACAGCATCACTGCAGTGTAATTTGGGCTACGGAGACGCCTGGAGTGGCTGACAATCTCGGATCATTTACAGGGCTGAGGAATGTGTGAGTTGTAGTGCGAGCACTGCCTGACTTGAAGCAGGGAATATGCTAAGTAATAGTTGATTAAACTTGCATACCTTTTCTGTTACGTAATTCGGCACGAAATGTGTTCCATTATAGTCCATTATGCTGTTTATTTTAAACAAAATATTTGAATGTGTCAAGCAGTTTGTGACATTGATCACAGTCGGTCCTTCTCAAAAAAAAAGAAAAAGAATTAAAGAATTTTCCTCGTGATTGTGCTCTTTCCACTACAGCAACTTTTGCATTTGTTTCTTGTTGATTTCCTTTCAAAGACATATGAGAGTTGGAACTTTAAAATTGTTCTTGTGTGTGGGTATGGGCTGGAGCTTTTATTTTTACAGAAGGCTTATTTGTGAAGGCACGATATGCAAAAACCTGCAAAGAAACTTGACATTTGCATGTTATTTATAGAGCTGGCCAAAATGAAAATACAAGTATAGAAACAATGTTTTGTACTTCAGATACTCCTGATAAGGAATATTTCTCCTGATAAAAATAGAAAACTAGATACAGAAATGAGTGTTTATCTCATTTATCTGTGAAGGTTACTGCAGGACTGGCAGGTCTTTAACTAATTTAGGAAATTGTCATTGAGATAAATTGGGAAAGGGTTTTTGGGTTGTTTTTGGTTTTTTTTCCCAGAACATTCAGATTTCAAATCAAACCTCTGTTTTCCAAACCTGTTTCATGTGAGTGTAAGACATTTTGTAAAAAAGAGTGAATCTGTGTAGTGAGCACCTTTTTTTATACAGTCTGTTGCAGTTTTTTCCAAACTGTTTCACAGACCTTGCAATAAAAGCCAAGTAAAAGGAGTCATTAAATATTAGGGGAAACTGTATGGACCAGATTCTTTTTTTCACTTAATTGGACATAATGGATTTTTTTTCATTATTGCAACATGGTTTCTGCATCTCAATTTAAAATAAGCAGTCAGAAGCTCTCTTTGGAGAAGGTACAGCTTTATGTTCTTGGCTGTCTCTGTGGCTGATGTATGCATAAGTTATTTGATGTCTTTTTGTTCTGGCTTTTTATTCCTTGGTTCTGTTGGAGGGTTGCAAGTGTACTGTCAGTGCTGACCATGCACGTTGCTCTCAGAAGCCTTAGTTTGGGAGAGTGATCCTTGATCTGAAATCCCTTGGGCAGTACTGTCTGCCACTCTCAAAAAGAATGCTGCCAGAGGATGCTGCCTTTCCCCTCTCAGGATTTTACTATGTTGGAAGGCATAGTAAGAGAGAGAGCACGAGGAAGAGACACCAGGCAATAGTTAAACTACTGCTCCTCAGAGTAATTTGGATGACTATGTCAACTGTGTATAGCCTTGCAGTCATATATCTTATCAGAACTGGTAAAATTTCAAACAAGTCAGATGTTTTAAACAAGAGTTTTAATGTGATTTCTAGGTAAATACCAAGCAATCTTTGCTGTTGAAGTTGTTGTTCTTTAATCTTTGTTCTTCCCTGCTACTTACCACTTACAGGCACTGCTGTAGTGGTTGCATTCAAAGTAGTTCACCTGCATTTGCCACTCACTGCAGGAGAACTCTAATTATGTTTTTACACTTTGGTAGTGACTTGAAGCATGAGATGAAAAGTGAGGTTGTGTGTGAGGCAACCAGGCCTTTAGGCACTGCTGCAGCCTGGGAGCACTGGCTGCCTGCCTCACCTTTGTGTTAGCACAGCATTGACCCTTCCCTTTTGTATCCTACTGGGGGAAATGGTGGGTTCCTTCTGTGGGAAAAGACCTCTTATTCTTACCAAGGTACAATATACTCAGCTTTTAGTTCCCAAGTAGTGCAATGCATGAAGTAGTTTCCGTTTCTGGGTTATTTTTGGCGTTCAGTGTTACTGAAAAGTGAGTGGATGGCATGGGACAGATTATGTGACACAGTCTGAGAACTGAGGGTTCAAAGCATGATATTCAGCCTCAAACAAATACAAGTGGGACATGCTACAACACTTTATTTACCAGCCTAAGCAGAGAAAGGAAAGCAGCTCTGCACAGGATCCTGAGAAGGAAGGGGAATGGAGCTGTGTATGTAGTTCCAGTGGAGAGACTCACCTTCATTGAGGCACCTTCAGAACGTCCCTTGGCTGAGCAGAATTCTGGGCCTGTCCAGCCTCAGCACATGGCTGGTGGCCAGACTGGGCTGTACTGGGAGCTGGCATGTTCTTCTGTGGCCACGTGTAAACACTGTGTGCTCCTGGGGCACCTCTCCAAAGGTTGATAGACCTTTCTTTAAAGTCATGAAAGGACACAGCGCCCAGAAAGGAGCTCCCTCTGATTCTCCATTGCTGTCCAAGGTGACCTTCCTGGGTGCCTTACTAACAAGCTGAAATTCAAAGAGGAGGAGCAGGACTAAAGAGTGGGTGTTGATTTTTCTGGAACTCAGGGCAGACCTGCCAGTTTTTACAAATATAAAATGTAAAGGTTATGGTGACATTTATATGAACAGGCAAGGCTGAGCAACATGTTTCTTATACTGCACCAGATGGATAAGAGACATTTATCTATGTGGAGTCCAGTCCTATCAAAGAGCCACTCCAGGCATAAACTTCTCCCCAGTCTGCAGACAAGATTGAGGATACTCTACTGAGAGTTTGATTCTGTCCTGTAACTGCTTGAATATTGATCATTATTCCTGTGAAAATGATAATACAAACCCAGGTCATGGTAGTTGATTATTCTTACAAACAGTTCTCCATCTGGGCAAAGCTTGTGTAGGAATTCATCCTGAGTCTTGCAAAAGCTTTTGGAAACGGCATTTAGTTACAGTAAATAATAACTTTAGCAATTGTGTTTCTAAAGGAAGAGTTAATATAGTAACTGCAAAAGACACTTGAAAGGATAAAGGCTTTAATAGGTTAAAATGTAATTCCATGAGTGATTGCTGCTTTTTGTCACTGGAAGAAGTAACCTTTGCTGCCATGGGGTGTGTTCTTTCCAGCTGGAGAGGAGTTGCAAGATGTTTCTTTTCCAACTCCCCTTCTTTCCTCTGTAGGCTAGATTTGTTCAGGGCTTGATGTCCATGCTGATGGATCTTGGTTTGGGGAGATTTAATCTTACTGGACCACCTGGAACAAGGAAAGCAGTATTTGCTGATCAGTATCTTTTACATTGTTTACTTAAGTACCATTGGAATTTTTGGGCTGTGCTTTCTTTTGTATATGTTTTTATTTGCCATTTCTCTTCCCTTCTACCACCTGTTTCCTTTCGATATAAATTTTCTGTGGTCCAGCAGGAAAATCTCTGATAAACTGAGGTGTAGAAAGTAATAGTTGTAACTCATTTCATGTGCTTCTAAACCTTGATAAATGAAACTGGATTTTGTGCTCCTGTGAGTAGAATTTTGTGTCCTTACACTTAGGTGTGTTGGAGACTAAAGTAGACACGAAGGGGTTCTGTGAAGTCCTAGTTCCCTGGTGTCAAGGGTAAAACACTCACCAACAAGTTCTGCTGCACCTCCTTCTTAGAAAAGTCAGTCTCAAGCTTTGCAGTCTGACTTTTTTTGAATTAGGAGTGACCCTGGTCATCAGAGTTCAATTAAAAGCTGCATGAGTGCAACCTGACTCTTCACCTTGTGTGCACTGTAGATATGGAAACAGTAGAGTTGAGTGTCAACAAGCCTAGATAGAAGTACAAAGCTGAATTAGATATTGCAAAACAAGTATCAGAACTTATTCTCCTGTCTAAAAGTAGGAAAAGGAAAGAAATTATAAGACAAGAGCAAATATTTTCTCTGTCTTTATTTATGAATTAAACCTTCCTTTCAGTGAGGGCAGTGGTGTCAGTTGATATGGAGCAAAATTGATATGCTCAAGTCAGAGGTGTGTTTATCTTCCACTATCACACCCTGCAAAAAATTAGATTTCCAGTGTGTCTGCCATGTTATATGTTTTCTTTAATCTTGTAAGTCAGAAATAGTGCTGTAAGGTTTCAGGATAGAAGGTGTCTTATTTATATTAAATGTGAGGATAATATGATTCACATGGAAGATGTAAGAGGAAATCTTAGAAGGAAAAAATATTTAAACATGGAGTTATATGTTAAATGGAGTAAATGGAAATAGGCTTTAGCAGGGGAAAGTTGCACTTTGTACCTTCTTCAAACCTGAGTTTTGCAGAAAACGTGTAACAGATCCCACAGTTGGATTTCATTAGAGAAATAAATGGCTAAAATGGAAAGAAAATGGTTTTAAACCAGAAAGTTGTAGTCATATTATTCTTCATGGATTTTATCATGATGCCAGTCTTAATGGTTATTTATGGCAATATCATCAGTAAAAAGAAAATGTGTGCGGGTTAAATTGGAAGATGACAAACTCGAGTAATTTTCCAGCCAGAATTACACAGTATGGGCTGCATATCATTGGTTAAATTTCATCACATTTCTGCTGTGCTGACTTCAAATAGCTTTTTAGCATACCATTATGGGCCAGAAGAATTTTTGTTGTGTGCTGGGAGCTCAGCAGTTAGCTCTGACTAACTAGGAAGACAACCGGATGTGTTAGAGGATCACATAGTAATTATGTGATTTGAGGGAAAGGAAATACATCCTCAAATGTGTGGATGAAATAAGGACTGCTATGTGCTATTGCTTCAGGCACTGGTGAGGCATGTGGGTTGGAGGGTAGAATTTGGGTTATCTGCTTAAGAGGGGGGGAAAAAAAACCCCAGGGAGTGAAAAAGATACAGAGCTGGGCTTCAGTGTAATTAATTAGGTGCTGAGAAAGAATAAAGGGATTGCCTTTGTTAACCTGCCCAGACAAAAGCTTACTGTTTTGTTTTGGGTTTTAATTTCAGTTTCATTGCATTTCCTCTTCAGTAAATAAATTTGCTCTTTATTTTTTCTTACTAGGAAGAGCAACATTAAGGAAGGAAACTAACTTGTCTTTGAGTACAGTGTTGGCACGAGGGTAAATAGTGATGAACCAGCTGTTGATGCACTTGGTCTGGAAATGGGAATTGTTCTGTCTGCAGTGACATTCTGGACCATGGTCAAGGAGGAAATCTGACTGCCTTAAGGCAGAACTTGCATTTTAGGAAGGAATTAATGTATTAGAGTTTCTTGGAGAAGCAGCAATCTGCACATGGTGACCTTGGAAGTCCCTTCCAATCCTGTGCTCCTAAAATGTAATGAAGAATTAGATAATAATGAAGATTAGTGTTAGATCTTGAGCTCTTGACTTACTCTCAGCCTATAGCATTGTCTTGCTAAGATTTCATTTTGTTAGTATCATGTGTTTGCTTTTATAAGGTAAGTTTACACTGAGTGGGAAACCCAGGATGGTTTTTATCTGGAATACTAATACTGTAATGCAAGCTGGTTTATTCATTTTGGATGTCAGAGAGACTTTCTGGTGTTCTTTCTTCAAAGCATATAAAACCCTAAACAAAAAATGCTAGAAGATCTACAAATACTTTCCCAAAGTGGAGCAGAAGGCTGAAGGCTTAGCTGAAAAGACTCAGAAACATAAATCTAACACATGGCCAGGTTTCAAAGTGCATTGTCTGTTGAGATGTTCATGTCCTTGAAGGTTTAACTACCAAGTTTGTGAAATACATTACTCAAATAAACCACTGCATGTGGTTGCTGCAATTTAGGGTTGATGAACATTGTGTGAAGTGGCACCATCTTAACATCTACTAAATTCCAAATCATCTGTGATCATCACTTTGAACAGGCCATGGATGATACTAATCACTATTGGCAGAATGAGTTCAGGTTTAGCCCACTAATTATAATGGCAAGAACAAACACATTTTTCAGGCATTGTGGTCTGTCAAATATATTTATATAATGCCCTATTACTTTAATTAGGAATCTTGTGTGTTCAGGCTTTGCACTGTACTGCATCAGTTCTTTCAGACATCTGTTGTTTTTCCAACAATGGGACAGTATCCTTAAATCATCACTGAGAGAGCTGGAAGGAGTGAAACCCTGGAAAGCTGAAAGAATGTCAGTGTCCATGGGCCTAGCATTCATACTGGCTATCTTCAGAGAAGATATTTTAATAAGCTGAAACCATTTGTGCTTTAGTTGGATGTGAAGTCCTCTGTATACAAGTCTCAAGAGCAGGTAAGATTAAATGAATATCAAGAACTTTTACTGCTCTTTTACTTCTTACTGAAGTAATTTGCTTAGAAGTTTTTTTATATATGTATATATATATAAGAGGTGGTATCTTTTAAATTATGCACCGACATTTTTCCCTGCATTTCTTCTCATAAGTGTGGTTTAGCATTGAACCATGACCTCTGCAGCACAGTTGTTTCTTTAGGAAACATCTTTCCTGAAAAGTCCTGGTTTCACTTTGTAGAACTCTGCACCTGTTACAGTGTGTGTTGATACTTGTATAACTGAACTGAAAAGAGTACACTTACATTTTCTTGCCAGCTACAAGTGAAATTTGTTGTGCAACAAATAATACTGTGTCCATAGCTCTGTTTCACAGGAAATCTTCAGGCTTGGGGAAATAAAATGTATAGGTGTGAGTTAGTGTATAAACTGTTTCTGATGGAGATGATGCAGGTTGGAAGGCCAGCAGAATCTCTCCTCTTATTTCTCATGTTCTCTGCATTCAGATTGGATTAAGAAATACACAACTGTCCTTTTTAACCTGGCCTGAAGATAACATTCACTTAAGCTCCCTTTTCTGGAAATGATCCACTCTGTAGCTGCCAGAATCTGTTACACAAAAGGATCTGGAATTAAACACAAAGTAAGGATACCTGTGGAAAAGGTGGCCACAGAGAGGTTGTGGCTCCTGTGCTAAGTGACACTAAATGGATGAGAGTTGTTTAGTTTAGTTTAGTTTAGAGGCAGCTAAGGATAGTTTAGGTGGTTTTTTAGAGACAGCTAAAAACCTGTAAAGCCATAACAGTATAGAAAATGCTAACAAGGGAAGGAATATTCACTGTATTTTTTCATAGCTGAAAATCAACGTGATACCTACTGAAATGAATGAGTTTAAGGCTAGCAGAAGAAAATGGGTTTCTTTGTTGGTTTGGTAATTTGTTTCACACAGTGAGCAACTCAACTGATTTTTAGGACTCACTGTCTTTAAGATGTTTTGGAAACAGTACATGGAATCAAAACTTGAGGAAAGATCTGTGCTGTGGCTGTTAAATGGTTGCTGCTTTTTTTTTTTTTTTTTTTTTTTCCCTTTGGGGCCTTTTTTGGCACAAGAAGCTTGCTAAATTGGTGGTTTCTGGCAACTGAGAAACTGCAGTAACTGTATTATCCAGGGAAGAATTCTATTCCAAATTCTAGCCCGTAAATGTCCCTGTGAGCCACTGGCAAGGCAGGATTAGAGACTGTCATATAAACTGATACCAATGGTTGTATGAACATAAATGAAATAGTTTTTAATTTGTTATATTTCAAATCAAACCCCCATGCATGCTAGGAAAGTAATACTGTATGTGTGCTAGATATAGTTGGCAGGTTCTGCTAATTAGTAATTTAATCTTCTAAAGAGTATTGTTGAAGCAAACTCTCTTATTCTTGATCTGTTTCCTTTGTGTTTCCTTCCAGTTTTCCCTTCATTTTTTCCTTCTGCCAGGACTGCAAGTTACAAAGAGGAGGGTAACAAGAATGATTAAAGATACAGAACAGCTTCCATATGTGGATTAATTGAATTGACTAGGACATTTCAGCTTGGAAATGAAAGGATGGGGATAGTGGAAACAGTAGATGTCACCTTCCCAAGGTCATACATTATTTTTCAGGCAAGGGAATGATAATTGGTCTCTGGTAACACAAGGATTAACAAGTATCAGGTGAAAGTACCATTGGCAGATCTCAGTCATACAGAGCACTTTGCACTGTGTCAAATAAACAATGAAAGCTGTAGGAAGTTGTGGATGACAGAAGGTTTGGATTCCTTAAATGATTAGATATAGATGGATTTTCCTTCTACTAATGAGGCAGTACCTCTGGTTCAGGGGCTGCTCTGGGGTTGAGGAGACCTCCTGGAGCAGCATCACCACATGCTTGGCTCAGACTGTCACTCTGTGCTGGGATCTCAGCTGGGGGAATATTCAGTCTCTGCTGGAAGGACTGTTACTGTGTCTTGTTTCCTGAATTATCTCCTATTTTTATTTTATTCCAAGATCATTCAGGAAATGCCTCTTCATTTTTTCTTCTCTCCCACCCTTCCTGTGTAATTTTTTGGGGTTTTTTTGGTTTTTTTTTTTTTTTTTTTTTTTTTTTTTTTTTTTTTTTGTTTGTTTGTTTGTTTGGTGTTTTTTTTGGTTTTTTTTTTTTTTGTTTGTCTGTTTTCCTCTTCTCTTTCAAGTCTGTATCCCAGTTCTCCATTGCAAATATAACCCATCAGCCTTCCTCCTGGTCCCAGACTTCCTCCTCAAGTCTGAGAACCCGGAAATGTGGTTTTTACTGTGATGGCCAGATAATGATGAGAACTACAAAAATTACTAGAAAGGACCTAATATTCCTGAAACAGAATTCTGTTCTGATTTTGTCAGTGTGTGTCTTTGTGGGAGAATAATTTCCTTTACTGCACCTAATTTCAGGGTTCACTTTACATCTTCTTCCCTGGTGTTTTTACTGCCTGCATTTCTCCTGGTGCAGAAAGATTTATTGGCTGCCACAGACAGAAACTCACCTGAATCCTTGTAATTTTGCTTCACTCCACAGTGATTTGCTAGATAATAATTAAACAAATTATTCTTTTGTATATTTTTAATTAAGTCATAGGGTTGTTTTGTAAATGCTGGTGAGCAGCAGCAGCATAAAGCATCCATTTCCTAGACTAGAAATGTTTTGTCGAAGCTCTGGTGACTTTCTGGTGTTTTTCTGCAAACATGGTGACTAAAAATTTTTATTTTCCTCATGGAAGGCTTTGATACTATACAGGTTGATGAGTTTACTCAAAAAAGCTTCTGACTTGTCCTTAACTGAAGGGTAAACATCTCTTCCATCTTCTGTGTCAAGCTGGGGAGGAAGGCCGTGGATTTTGTTAGCTGGAAGTTTGCTCACCTTAAAAGCAAATGGAGGCAGGGCTTAAAGCTGGAGAATTTAGCAAAGTATGATTATATTATGCCATGATAATATTGCTTGCTTGACCTTTTCATACCTTCCACTGGAAAGACTCTTGTTGGTGTGACTTTTTGCTTCTCTTCTTTCCATTTCTAAAATCCATCCAAAGGTATAAATTGCAGGTTGAGGGAGATGACCATTCCACTGTGCCTGGCACTGGGGTTGATGTACCTCAAATCCTGTGTCCAGTTCTGGGCCCCTCAGTTCAGGAAGGACATTGAGGGGCTGGAGCATGTCCAGAGAAGGGAAGGGAGCTGGGGAAGGGTCTGGAGCACAAGTCTGAGGAGGAGCAGCTGAGGGAGCTGGGCGGGCTCAGCCTGGAGAAAAGGAGGCTCAAGAGAGACCACCTCCCCCTCCACAGCTCCCTGACAGGAGAGTGGAACCAGGTGGGGGTTGGTCTCTTTCCACAGGTAACAAATGGCAGGACAAGGGGAAATGGCTTCAGGTTGTACCAGAGGAAATTTAGATTGAATATTGGAAAAAAAATCTTTCCTGAAAGGGTTGTCAGGCATTAGACAGGCTGCCCAGGGCAGTGGTGGAGTCATCATCCCTGAAGGCATTTAAAAGAAGTGTAAATGTGGCACTGAGGGCCATGGTTTAGTGGTGAGCTTGGCAGTGCTGGGTTAATGGCTGGACTCCGTGATCTTAAGGGTCTTTGCCAACCTAAAGGGTTCTGTGATTCTGAGCACAGACAGAGCTGTCATTGGATAGAAGAATGGGCTTGTTTCATCTGCTCCATCACTGTAACTCAGCAACTACAACTGGTTTCACTGGCATTGTTTCTCCAGAATTAGGCAGAAAATAGTTTAATATTAACTGCTGATATTGAATCTAGATCTGGCAAAGGCTTAGGTTAAGCCCAGCTCTGTGTGCCAGCTTCTCCATGTAAGGAAAGGCAAAGTTAATTAACTTCTAAGAAAAAAACATGAGTTTACCCACATTGCATGTTACAGTGATTGCACTTTTTGATGAGAAGTAGGAAGTTTGCTTCATTAAAACTTAAAAAACCCCTATTGACTAAATTGTCAGTAATTTTACAGAAAACTATGTAAAAGGTAGCATGTTAATTTGCAGTTCAGAATACTGTCAAGTTTATGCACATTTCCTGATGTGCTTTTACATAAGTGGAACGTTAATAAAACTTTAAACCCATTTTTTTGTTTGGGTGTTTTTTCAGTATTTTGCATCCTTGGTGTGGGTTTGTTTTTTTTTTAGTGCTTCTGGAATTGGCAATAATTTAATTAAAAATGATCTTCTGAAAATGGATAGCCTTAATGAGCTAAAAGATTCTGTGATATTTATAAAGTGTAGAAATTCTATCCTACTGTTATAAACTGATAGTTTAAGTGCTTTGGAATAGTCAAGTGTGCTGTAAAGTTCACAAAAGAATTGAATCTATACTGTTAGCATGGATTACACTATTATGTATCTCTAAATTGTTTTAGGGATTATACTCCTTCTAAAAGCATGGATCATGTTTCTACATTGAGATCACTGCATGGCACGGAGTGTTCTGTGTTTTAATGTTCCTCCTTTATGGTTGGATTTTGTGTATCAAAGTGGGGGCTGCCACTGACAAGATCACCAGGTAGAATTCTGCACCACAGGAACAGGTGCATAGTATAAACAAGATAAATATTTGATTTTAGTGACCTGCTCAACCTGAGGGCTCCCAGTATACCAAATATCTGGAAATTCTGCACATAATGTAAAGAATATGAATTGTTCTGTAAAATGCCATGTGGCTGCTCTCGCTTTGTCCACATTTCTGTAAGTTTGCTTTTCAATTAAACAGACTTTTCTTGGCCAAATCTTGCATGTGCCTGACACTATTTAACAACCTCTCTGCAGGTACCAGCTGTATTTTGATAATGCGCCAGAGATGCTTGAAAATCTTTAAAAATTCTCTTCGCTTCAGTGGGCACAATTCTTGTAAATTTAGTGAAATTACAAAATTGAGAGAGAATCATGTTTCCCTGTGTTTAACATGCTTTAGCTACAAGCTTTTCCTTTTAACTATGTGCACACAAAAAGAAGTTGCTGAAGTTACAGTTAAGCACAGAAATAGATACCCTTTTCCTCTGGCAGCTGCCTTAGTGTTGCTTAATAAAAATCAGAGCCTCTGTGGAGCATTTCTGGTAGGATGAGTAATTGGGGATTAATATATGTATTGTGAAAGGAGATTGCATGTGGCTCCTGCCATGGCCTGAAATTGTGGAAGCTGGGAATAGCAGGTGCAGTCCTCAAGGAAGAGCAGGTGATGCTTTGGGATGGACCCAAAGCCTCCACAGTAGTATTCCATAGCACATTAGCACGTGTAAATAAGGATAAATGCTGATTATTAGTCATTTTTCTGTGTTTGATATATAGAATCAACAGTGAAGGTAGAAAGCAAATATTGAAAATAGCAATAACACTGATAAAGAATCTCAAATTCAGATTTATAGTAAAATCTCCTGTGTATTTTCAGACTCCTGGAGTGTTTACTCACCATTGAGGAAAAATTAGAAGTCTGATTTAACATCTCAATTGGGAGCATTAAATCCAATCTGTGATAAATACTTTTGTGGTAAACTTATCTGCAAACACAGAAAGACTGGAATTATTAGATTTATCCCAATATATCCTAGACCAGACAACTCTCTGAAGACTCTTAATAGGAGACTGTAATGTGACTGTTGGTTGCATTAAGGAAAGCCCCTTTTTATACAGCCTGAGGCACGTTGCTGCATGTCTGTGCTAAAATTTCCCTGTCTTTAAACATAGAGATAAATATTTATTTAGAGTCATTATGAAGCTTCATGCTGGTTTTCTTGATAGTTACAGAAGTGGTGATATAATCCTCATGATTTATATGTACAAGGAATGCTCTTTCACTTTAGGTTTATTATCTCTGTGGAGTTAATTAACTTTGTAGGTTGTAGGAGCATAGTTTTTATTAGAGAAAAACAAGCAATGCCTGTGAATGAGAAACAAAGACATTCTGGAAGATGTGAGAAATGTCTTCTGGTTTTTCCTTACCAGTAATCCTGCTGTTCTCACCATAGCTACCCTTTGCCTATGGGCAGTACTAACCAGTGGCAGAAGTTTTACAGAGCACTTTCAAGTGTATTTACTTTTCTTCTAGGACTGCATTTTCTTTTCTCCCCTCTCTTTCAATGGTGATTTACCATTTTAAGGAAAGAACAGTGTTTCCCTTTTGATGTTGGCAGCCCATCAAAGCAAGTCCTTTATTTTATTCAGAAGGTTATCTGTCTGTTGCAGTGTGGTAAAGATATTTCTGGAGCTTTCCTGAAATGCTGTGATCCTGCCATAAGCAGACCTCCCCACTCTCACCTAGAGAGGTGTCTTTTATTTAAAATGAACTTAAAGAAACTGAAGGTGTCTAATCAACAGCATAGTCACTTGTTTCCAACAATAGAAAATGGAGTGCTGCCACACTGAATTACAGAAATACCTGTTTCATGAAAGTGAGGTCAGTCTGTATTTTGTCATATTTAGAGAAGCCTTGAGAGTGAAGTTCAAAGCATGTTTAGCTTTGGATGTTTGGGTCCTTGTCATCCCAGATGGACTTTCTATGTGGGCAGACTCCACATATGACTTTGAACTCTTGGATGTGTTGTGGAGTTTTGGAGTGGGCAAGTAAAGGACTTTTCACTGTTGGTTTTCTGTTTTGGAATAGGGAATCTGTGGAGACATTTCTGGACATGAAGTCCAGGATTCCAATATTGGATATTGAGAACAGTTGCCAGTGCTGACCTTTACTCAGTCTTCTCTGAAAGTACCAGCCTCCTCTAGGAAAGAAAGAAAATTTGGCCTCTTGTCTTCCAGAAGTCTTACTAAGATAGACTTGTGGTTTTTCTTAAGCAAAAAGAGCAGGTGAAGACAGTAGTTTCTCTGTTCTAAAGAAAGTCTTTCTGGGGAAAATCTCTCAAGTTAAGCATTTTTTGAGTTATCATTCCTAAAAATGCAGGGTAGTCAAATACAGTGTTGGCTTCATGTATGAAGTTGTAAGATTCTAAAGTAACCTATTTTGAAGAATAATGAATTAATGAGATTGTACTATTTTTCCCCTCCAAAATTTTATGAGCTAGAGTTGGGAAAAATTATTAAGATCTCAAAAATGTCCAGGAAATTTAAGCTGAGTCAGAAAAGTTATGTACTGTTCATTGTCTGCAGCAAAGTCTCTCATGGGAGCATGTAGTAGCAACTGTATTTTGATTTCTGGTGGGGAACTAATCTGTAAAAGTGTTGTAGCTCACTGCTGCTTGGACAGCCAAAGGTTCAGCACTGCTCCATCAAGGAGATTCCTTCCTCTTGCCCATCCTGTGGTCAGAGAGGTCTGTGAAGAGCAGACACCTGCAGTTTGGGGTTTTTTTTTGGTGATTCATGCATGACTTGCCATGAGTGAGGGACTGGGGCCATGTGGATGGGAGGTCAGCAATGTCTCCATGCAAAATCCATTGGGTCTGATTTACAGACAAGATGTTTCTCAGCACTGGAACTGAAGGTGTGTTAGTGCAAAAAATGGCTGAGCTAAGCCAGATAAGGTTTGATGACACATCTTGGATGGCAGATGTTTGACTATCCCTGCAGTTTGCCCTTCCCAGGAAAGGAGTATCTCCTTTCATCACAGTTCAGCATGCCCAGGACATGGCTGTGTGTAAACCAGGCAGTGTAACTTTTCTCAGCAGTTGCCCTGAGTGTCCATTTTTATGGCTTGTGGTAGTTTTGGGAAGCAGTCATAATATTTGTGAGCGTTGTAGCATGATTTGATGGTGATGGCACAGGAGAACCTGTTTCAGACTAATTTTGGCTGTGTTTTTGTGATGGTCTTGGTTGCACTGCATAGGTATACACAACAATTACTTCGGAGAGTATAGTGTTGTGATGTGGAATTGCCAAGACCTTATGAGTCCTGTTACTCAAAGTGTTTATTTCAGATAGACTGGTATGGCATTTTCAAGTGGTATTTTGAGAAATCTTATTATGAGCTTTTCTGTACACAGATTTTACTTCTCTTAATTGAGAAGTTAAGGGTACTCTCTGTCACCAAAGGTAACATCAAAAGACCTGTGAGCACCTGGTTAAGCTAAATATAAGTACTCACAGTGCTTTAGCCTTCCCTCTTGTGCTGTGCTCTTTATCTTGTTTCTGTGGCATATGGGGTGGGAGTTGAAAAAAACAGTGAATCCTTTAAATAATAAGTGTGGGTGGGGTTTGACTACGTTCATTGTGGTTCCCTACCAGAAGCTCTGGGGTTTTTTTACTTTTTTTTTTTTTTTTTTACACAAATACTTTCATTGTCCAACAGTTATTAATCTCTATTCAGAAAACAATGACCTGTTCTAGTTCAGGCTGCAGATGGCAGACACTCTCTCAAGAGATGTTAGGGTAAACTTAATTTTCTGGGACTTTGTTCATTTACAAACACTAAATTCATTGTGAGAACTGTGCTGACTTAAAGGTGTGCTGTTCTTTAGATCTTAATTCCTGCCACAAATTATATATTATATTTTTAAAAATCTATACTTTTATATATTGGTTTGAAGACTAACTACATTTTCTTCCATGCCTGTAAAGAAACCAGCAGAGAGCATATCTTTATGAAATTAATCACCAGAAAAATAAGATTTTCAGTCTCTGTCCTTAGGGAAAGGGAGGATCTGAAATTGTTCTTACTTTGGAAAATAAATTATTAGCAGGTTGGTGTTTTCAAGGTATATATTCAGTTCCCTGAAATGTTCCCACAATGTGCTTTTGCTAATGTGTGTTTGTAGTTATCACTATTCCATGACAGCTGCTTGCACTGACTCATTGGGACTGTGGAAGGTTGTAGAAGCACTTGTTGATATAAAAATGGGGTTTTAGTCAAAGATTTCTTTTTTTAAATGAAATTTATATTTGCAAGAAACTTGGGGTTGTTGAATCTGCAGAAGGCTCCAGAGAGACCTTTCTGTGGCTTTTCAGTACTTAAAGGAGGCCTGTAAGAAAGGTGGGGACAAACACTCTAGCAGGACCTGTTGAGACAGGAGAAGGGGTGGTGATTTTAAATTAAAAGTTTGTAGATTTCAAAGAGATGTAAGGTGGATTTTTTTTGCAAGGGTGGTGAGGCCCTGGCACAGGCTGCCCAGAGTTGCTGTGGCTGCCCCACCCCTGGAAATGTTTGAGGCCAGGTTGGACGAGGCTCTGAGCAAACTGGACTAGTTGATGTTCCTGCTCTTTGCAGAGGTGTTGGACTAAATCAATCACAGGAGTGGAACAGAAAGGGCCTTAAAGATGTAATTCCAGAGGTAAACGGTGCAAAATATCAAGTGTGCAAAAAGAAGTGATCTTCTTGGATGTGTTATGGAAGGCAAAAATGAGAATGGAGGGTGAATGTAGATCTTGAATCACTTGTTGTATGAGATTTTAATCATGATCCAGCTGCAGGTGTGAATTTGGGGATTTGCTCACCTGCAGGGTTTTAACACATTTGAGACAATGCTCTATAGAACACTGAATTTCATAGCTAGGGAGGAAACCTATTTTACCAGGTAGCAAAACAACTCTTTGAATGCAGAAATATGTTAGATTTACAAGATTGCCATCTTGTTGCTTAATTTGTGACATATAAAAAAGAAACTGTGAATATATAAACAAAAATTGTCTTACAATGTGACTTGGATTCTCTAGAGGGGCTGTAGTGATGGTCATAACTCCAGTCAAGAAATTGCTGTTGTGTTTTTATCACTTTGCAGCCACTGACCATGTGAATATATTGTGGTGGTTTTAATCTTTCTGTCGTCGATTTTAAAAAGCCAAAGGAGTTTTAAAGCTACCTGCTTCAAAAGATGTTTGAAGAGGAGTATTTAATAGAAGGAAAATGTAATGTTAGTAATATTGTGTTTTCCAAAAATGAAAAAAATAGTCAATTTCTTTGAAGTTGCTGCTGGTAGCTTTAGGAGCATTTTTCCATCTGGTCGGGATAGGTTTCTTTAAAGTGCTGATTTTAAGATGCAAATGGGAAGTGCATAAAAGTGGTTGTGATTATAGAAATTAGGTGCTGCTCTAATTTTTGCTGTTGGGTGCAAATTGTCCTCATTAGTGTCTTACAGTAATACTTACAGGGCCCATTGACTTCTAGGCATCTGATTCAGATTTACTTCATTTTATTATCAGTATCTAATCTAGATTATTTATGTTCATTTAATCAGAAGGAAAAAGGGGGGTGCTCTTGAAGTTTAGTTTCACATGCAACCTGCAAGAAGACTCTTTCATTGAGGACATACTTTAAAAAAAATTGGTATGTCCTCAAGAGAGAGAAAAGTAGCTCCAAATTCAAGTGTGTAGAGGTTGTATCCTAATGCCCTCACATCTTTTCTGTCACACGTCTTCCCACTGTGTTTTCTGTTTTGTTTTGGTCTTTTTTTGCTATTTTATTTCTTACTAAGGGAGCAAGGGTAAAGAACTGAATCTGTACACATGCAAGGAGAAATACAGCTTTAACAGGACCTTCTTAAGAGGAAAAAATAAGTATTTTTTGGAAAATGTATTTGTGTAGATAAACACAGATGAGAGATGATTAACATTATTATTGTGTCTGTATTGGCAAGTATATCAGCTCACAGTCCCTTCACTTTTTTATACATTGAAAAACAGTGCAAAAACCTCTTGAAGTTTTGGAGAGTCAAAGCTTTGAAATAAGATTTATGTGGGAAGAGGAAGCATTTTATGGTAACTTCCTTTCAAAGTGCTGTGGATTTTAAAGCAAGTTGTTATTATCTTACTAGAAGAATTATTTATTCCCTTGACTGTCTTTTAGTGAGCAATACAAACACTTGAACAGATTAACAGTTCTTTGGAAGTAGTAATACCCAGCAGAATGTAATTTTAGAAGTGTTTTTCATGTAATAACCTTTTAATGCTGTTTCGAGTGGTTCCATTCAGAATTTTGGCTAATTCTTGCATTCATTGATTTGAAAAATTAAATATTTGTCAAGAACTTCCTGACTAAAACTTCCTCCTACTTAAAAAACAAACCCAATTATTTCTGGCAAGCTGCTTTTCCTGCAAAGGATGCACACCCTGACCTTTATGCAGCAGGTTGCAGAATTTCTGAAAGTCCATCTGGTCAGAACCAGGTATTACCAGCACAACTCTGTAAACACAGTTATTCTCTGTAACTTCTCATTCCCACTCTCAGGCTGTAATATTTTATACTTAATAAAGTATTGGAAAATGTGAAGTGTATATTGCATGCTTTAAAAAAAAAAACAGCCCAAAATGTCACTTCTTTGTCAAAAAAAAAAACAAAGTTATTTTTGTTAGCAGTCCTAATTTTGCTTTTCGAGTGCTGGCAAGATAAGGATAAACCTTTTGGGCACCTAGATTGTTGATTAACCCTGTGCATGAGAGCCTGGGTGACACTGAGTGCCGTTTGTTCATCAGCGAGCCGGGGGAGTGTTTGGCTCACACAGGGGCTGGTGGGACACATCCTGCCCGGGCTGCAAACAATCAGCAGCGACAGGAAGCTGCCCTGCACCAGCTTTGAAGGACGGCAGAGCTTGTTTGAAAGCCGAGGGTGAACAGTGTGGCTGGGGGATTGTCTCAGCTCGGCTTAGCACATCTGGGAAGCAGGTTTGTGTTCCATAACGTCCCTGCCAAACTGGTAGGAGCTGGGTGTGTCCACGTCTAACTTTGTCTCTTGAGAAAGCCAAGCTTTTATTTTGCAAGTGACTGTGCTTTACTTTTGAAAGCTTTCAGCCCATTTGGTTGTTCATTGGTTTTTTGTTGATTTGTTTTGGGTTTTTCTTTCCAGGAGGGCCAAACATATGGGCCATCACCTCCGAAGAGCGGGCCAAGCATGACAAGCAGTTTGATAAACTTAAACCCACGGGAGGTTACATTACAGGTTGGTCTGAGGCTCTGCTTTACACATTAACTTCTGTGTACACATACCTATCTCTGTAGAACAGTTTGAGAACTGCATCCTATTTCTAGCCCTTTGTTGTGTGACTAATAACCTTACTCTTCAGGCAAACAGCCACAGGTTATTAGTAAACTTAACAAGCTTTCCTCTGAAGTCTGGCACGGCAATGCTGTTCTGTTTAACCCTGCCACTTCTGTAGCCACCAATTGTGTGCTGCCATTCTGTTTAGTTTCAGAAACCAGGGAATATCAGGCAAAATCCGTGCTCAGATGGGAGGCTGCCAGGGAGCACTTACAGTAGCTGTTGTGGCAAGTGACACCAGACACAGCAGAAGTGGCTCTCCCCACTGAGGGGAGAATGCTGTGCTGTTAGAGATCTTTCTTTGGGAAGCAGGGAGAGGGATGCTGACAGCTTGTCCTTGTTAGCAACTGCTTGAAATTTGGGCCGTTGGGCCTTCAGCGAGGACTGGGTGCACTAATGGTGTTTTGCAGGGCCCTGCTGTCAGTTCCAGTTGCATTCAGCTGCTCTCCTCTGAAACAATTGGGTCACGTTGCTATGCACTTCAGAATTTGCAGGTTTTAAATTTCAAATCTGCTTTTGATATCAAGAAAGACCCAATTCATTGGCAAAGATGTCTTAATTGAAGAATGCCCCATTCTTGGTGGTGAGGTGGGCACTAAAGACCAGCCCTGATGGCTCCTTACCTGCCCAGCTATCCAGTAATGCCCTAGCTAGTTGCTCCACTGGCCCTGCTTTTCCTCTTTTGGGGCTGGAAAGAGCTGAGGAGAGAGTGGAAAGTTGTCTATTTGGAACATGTACATCTTCTGGCTAAGTGGCACCTAACTCCTGCTTTGGCCAAACAGCACTGGGAGATTGGTGTTTACCTCCAGCTGAAAACTGTGCAGTCCCAGGGACTACCCTTAGGCCACATCTGGGCTCTTACCTGCATCTGTGTCTGCAGGCTTTGTTATTTATTTGGCAAATGCTTGAAATAAATGGTTGTGTATGAATATAAGAGAGAGCTGAAGGAGTAACCTGAAGTCTTAGCTTTAAGCATCTGTAATTCACTCAGATGCAGGCATAAACACCACTGTCCCTTATGTGTGTGTACCAACTGATGTGGGACTTGATATGGGATTGCACAACAGTTCCCATTCCCTTCCTGAAATACTGAAATCGTGGGTGTTCTCTGGCAGAAAAGAATATTATTTAGAACATGGTGTTTTCCTAGTTTTTCTAGAGACACAATACTGGCTCAAGTTAGATGGGATAGAGAAGAAGAAAAACAGCATTCTCATCCTTTCCTGCATAAGTAATTGGGGCAGGACTACATTTTCACTCATTCTTTAATTCATGCATCTTTTAAGATGTTGGCAGCCACTGATTTGTGACCTGTTGGAGTTTTTATAGCTATCTGAAATCACTTCTCAGAGGAAAGATTGGGAATTATGGAATGCATGGGTATCTGACAATCACTGTCACCAGTTCAAAGCTGGAAGAAAAAGCCCTGGAAAGCTTGGCATCCAGCATGGGGATTTCTTTTAAAAACTTGATTCCCCAAGAGAGTGCTGAGCTCTTCAAAAATCTGTCTCTGGTATAAAAGTCTGTCTTTTTTTTCCCTTGTTTATCACAGGTGATCAAGCACGTACCTTTTTTTTGCAATCAGGTCTGCCATCTTCAATCCTTGCTCAAATATGGTAAGGAATTCATTAATGAATTTTTTTTCTAAGATAGGAGATGCATAGCATTCAAATGCTACCTTTGCTGTGTTGTGTTGTTTCCCAGAGGCTTTCAGCAGTCGAGGTAGAAAGTGTTGTCTGAATCATTGTTTTAATTTTATTAAATTTAGGGGAAGAGTTCAACCCATATGTGCACCAACAATTAATTAGAACTCAATAATTTTTACATCTTTCTTATGGTGTTATTTCAAATTGAATCATGTTGAACACAGTGTTTTTAAACTATATGAAGGGCTTGAAGTACATGTAAAGTAAAATACAAGAAAAAACCTAAAGTCACAAAAAAAGTTAGTAGAAGGGACAAATACAGCATTGCTTGGTAATACAGGAACTGGAAAAAGTGCTGTTCCTTGCAGCATGTATGTGGTGAGTGCAACACTTGAAACATTTTTTTCTCTGTAACCCCTCAGTCCTCACTAGAATCCTGTGCTCAGTTTGGGGCCCTTGACTGTTACAAAGATGTATGTGTGCTAAAAGACACATACTTGAGGCTCATAATAATTAAGAACAACTTTAAGAAATAGTGTTAAAACTAACTTGCATTTAGTTATTTTCTTTTCCTTCAGACACATAGAATCACAGAATTGTTAAGGTTAGAAAAGTATTCTAGGATCATCAAGTCCAACCAGCACCACCTCCATGTTCACCATTACACCAGATACCTCAGTGTCCAGGAAAGAGGGGCAAGGAGATTTTTCTGTTGGGTCTTGGGGTTTTGTACTGGGCAGTAACAGAATCACAGGAAAAATGAAGTTTAATATTACTCTGATTTTTTTTCCTCCTAATTTTATTTACATTCTTGTGCTTGGTCCTTGCATGCTTAAATGTTTATAAAATTTCATATTTTCTGTCTGACCAGAAATTTTGAGACTATGTGTGCACTGCTGCATGTATTTCCTGTTGCATTTATTTGGAGAATTGTCAAAAGGAAGACAGTGTGGGTATCAGGCTTAGAAAACCTCACCATTGTTGAGGTTAATTCACCACTGTGAATTAATGAAATTTCCATAGCAGTGTGTATAGTGCCTTTAGGAGGTTTCTGCATCCTCCTGCATCCTGTTCCAGATTCTTGCATTAATTCCTTACCTTATGGAGGATTAATTTAAATTAATTATTCTGGCTGGGAGCATGAAGAAAAACATGGTAGAGGCTTGCAGCAGAGGCAACAAGTGTATCCCACTGGGCAGGAGACTTCTGCTTTCACAAATGTTTTCTTGCTTTCTTGGGAATTACATGTTTGCTCTATAGCAACCTCAAAAGAGAACTCTGCAGAAGTGGGTAGTCAAACTTCTCAAATGTATGAATGTTATCAAAAGTAGAAAATCTACTTTGCAATAAGTTTCTTGTTTTCCTGTGCAAAAACAGTAAATAAATCTAGTAGGAAAGCTTCTCACTGATCAAAAATGTTTCTTCTCCAATTTTATTTTATTTTGTTTTAAGGACACTCTCGGACCTGAACAAGGATGGAAAAATGGATCAACTGGAGTTCTCTATAGCCATGAAACTCATCAAGCTGAAATTGCAAGGACAGCATTTGCCTTCAGTTCTCCCTCCTGTGATGAAACAAACTCCAGTATTTTCACCACTAATGTCAGCTCGCTTTGGTACTTATGAATATATAATTACTTAGTGTTCAGAGGTAAAAAAACCACAGTTAATTGCAGCCAAATAAAAGCATTAATCTGACCATGAAAGTTTAGTGAATCAGTGTGAAACAAGAAAAAAGGATATTCTGATTTAGGAAATTCACCATTTAGGTCATTTAGGTCACTTTTTTTATACTTTTGATAATTTGATTATTTGAAGACTTTTAATAAAAACATTCATTCAGTTTTGACAAGAAGGCCATTCACATCTGCCATCTGACTTGCAGGCTCTCATTTTGCACTGGTGGTCTTTTTTTGTCTCCCTCCTACTCAGTCACCTATTTATACTTGGGGATTTTAAGGTTAAATTTACTCAAAGCCCAGAGTTTTGGTGGAACAGCTATTTTACATATTTTTTCGAAGTGAATCAGATTGTCTGTTTTGGTTATATGATTAACTGAATAGAATTACTTTGACCTTTTTTTTTTTTCTTCTGCTGGTGTTTGGGTATTCAGTGCATGCTTTTTATTGTGTTGCTTTATAGCACAAAATATCCACAATGGCTTGAGCTGGATTATAAACTACATGCACACTTCTGTGCTGAAATTAAATGTATGCATGTATTAATTACATACATGATCTAAAATGTCTGCCCATCACTAAATCTCGTGTGTTTGAGTACAAGGGCATGCATTTACAGGCAGCTGTGGTTGGCATACAGTTACCTCTATAACTTTCCATCATCTCACCAGCACTGTTGTCTTCCACAAGATGCAGCCAGTAATTCAAGTGCCCTACTTTGCCTCAGGCAGCTGCCTCTTAGAAACTCTTTGCTAAGCATGGGTCCCTAATAAGGACTTTTCACCCCTGTGGATTCTTCCAAGGCTGAAACTTGGAAGAGACTTAGTTCAGAAACAGCAGCAGCCTTTTCCCTGTGGAGGATTGTCACAGCTTTTGAGGTTGTAATTCTCTCTCGGGCCAGGCTTGTTGAAGAAATAGGTATAGATGCAATTAGAGAAAACCAGATCTTACTCTGTTGTGAAAATAATAGCTAAACCTACCTTGAGAATGAATTTGCTTGTCAAGATTTTATTTTTTCAATTCCTGTTCTTTAGTGTATTTTCCCCTGTGAGCTGTCTTGCCTGAATTTAGAGCAAAAGTAAATATTGTACATGAGCATCAATTTTAACTCATTGTATTCCAGACACCAGTTGCTTTGTGTAGTTTCTGCCTCACCTAAAGGACCCAATTTCTTGCTGAAGCCATGTTAAACCATGAATTATTGGATTTTGCTCTAGGAATGGGTAGTATGCCAAACCTGTCCATGCCAACGTCCATGTCTGCGATCACACCATTAGCTCCCATGTCTCTGACCTCCATGACTTCCATTCCTCCTTTGGTTATCTCTGCTCCCCTGGTGCCTTCTGTCAGTACCTCCTCGTTGCCAAATGGATCATCCAGCCTTCTGCAGCCTTTGTCTGTACCTTTCTCCTCAAGTAAGTATAGCACAGTCCAGTGCCTGCTCTCAGAATTGTGAATCTTGTTTTCCCTATGGCTGATTTCAGACAGGAATGCTAACACATGCATGAGAGTTCAAAAAAAACCAACAAAAAACCCCCAACAAAACAAACAAAACCCAACAAAAAAGCCCCAACAGAAAACCATACAAATGCTTTTTCTCCAAAGTTCACATTTGTTAATTCTGTTCTAACTCGTTAATCATAACAACACGACACTGATTAGCTTTTCTTACTTCTATCAAAGTGAATGTTGATTATGAAGCATTATCTTACACCCAGTTGCTTTACAGTTCTGGGGTTAATTTTTTGTTTCTTCTTGTTCCAGCGCTGCCTCATACTGGTTCTTTAGGCCCCATGGCAGGAGGATTTGGTGGTTCCAGTATGCAGAAGGCACAGTCATTAATTGATTTAGGATCTAGCAGGTATGGAAGTTAAGTTTAAAATGGTTGTATCTTACACTTAAATATTATACCTTCCAAAACTTATGGAGCATTTCTATTTTCAAAGTATATTTGTTAAAAACTGGTCTATCTAATATGACCTATCAATTCTAAAAATAGACTTTATATGCATAATAAGTGGTATCTTCAGTAAATTGACAAAATATCCAAAGTAGGTGAGGGAGTCAGATGAGCAGTGCCAAAAAGAAGGGAATGTATCTTATCAATAAATGGAAACAAACCATACTAAGTGGTTATAAAAGCAATATTTATACATTATGTGCTGATTCATTATAGAAGGCACCATGTAATCAGCAGGCATGTAAGAATAGGATTTGTTATCAATATTTATGTGTAAATTTGTTTTATGAATAATAGAAGATTATGAATCTTTATAATCAACTGATCTGGTTCACTGATTTTAGAGCTTTGCCACAGACTAAAGTGAGGGACTGGGCTTTTCTACTCAGTTGGGCATCCAGGGGTGTCTCCCAGGAGATGGTCCTGAGGGCACCTCTGCCCCAGCTCAGTTCCATAAGTAACTCAGAGGCTCTTGTGCCTCCCTGCTGCCTGTTCAGGGCATGTGGGCTGCATGATCTGGGCTCCTCACACACCTGATGTCAGCAGATGTCCTGCAAGGTGACTGTAGGCATGGCATGTTCCTGGAATAATTTTTTTGGGGGGTTTTAGTTGAGTTTTTGTAATTGGAAAGCCTTCTGTTGTGGTGCTGTACAAAGGAGCCCTTCTCCAGTGTTATTGTTGGCAGCATTTTCACCATCATGTTGTCTCATTCTGTGCAGGGGATGTCAATCCAGCATTGTGCTGGAGAGGCTTTGTTTCTTTCAGCATTCTGTATTGCCTTGGATAGCACTTCAAATAGGGTTGATTTGGGGTTTTTTTCACTTGAAAGAGCAGGGGATTACATTAAACAAGGCAGGCTGGATTCAGCTCTCCTGAGTTTGTCTGATTTTCAGAGATGGGACAATGAAAATGCTGGGAGATTAATTGGGAGTTTTATGGGTGTATCTAAACCCTCCATGAGCACTATCCTGCAGAAACTGACTGAATTGGAAAAGCTCCACTCACAGTGTCATTGTCATTAACAGAAAGAATAGGTAGAGCTGCAATATGGTGATTAAAACAGCTTTAATCAGATCCATTTTTTTTCTCATGGTTATTCATTTGCATACCTCTTAAAGTTACTTAAAAAATGACCCAACACTCTTGGGATAGAGTGGAGGTGTTTTCCTGTGGTTTCCTGTGCTATTATTTTGCAGTGGTAGAAGGATCAATTATATGCATTAGTGCCTGTGGTACCAAAGGAAAAGGATTTTCACTTCAACATGTTGTTTCCTTACAAATCTATCCCTACTTTGACTGTAAAATTCCATATTTGTGATGTAATTATTTATAGCAAGTTAGCAGAGGTAAAACTTTGTAGAAGTTGTTTCATGATACTGGAAGATGCTACGTATCTTCTGTTCCAATGCCTCTTTATTAAGCCAAGTGATTTAGAGTTATTTCTTTATCTCTTTTTCTCTTTTGGTTTTCTTTTAATATTTGGTTGATTGGTTTGGTTTGGTTTTTTTGCTTTGTTTTTGTTCTGTTTTGTTTTGAAATTATATTGCAGTTCAAATTCTTCCTCTAGTGCATCACTAGCTGGGAATTCACCAAAGATTACATCCTCAGACTGGGCAGTTCCTCAGGCCTCCAGATTAAAGTACAGACAGAAATTTAACAGTCTTGATAAAAGTATGAGTGGATATTTATCAGGTGAGTATGACTTTTGGTACAGACTGGGAAAACCAGAGTGCTTCCTGCCTCTGAACATCACAGGCTGAGGGATGGCATCCCAGCTTGGGATTTGACTTGCATATGAAATAAAAGCTGAAATGTTGGTGTTCAGACCTGTGCAGGAGAGAGTGGGTTTCAGGCAGCCAAGAAATGGAAATAACTATCAGTTCATTGACTTGGGCTTTGTGTTAGACCTGGAGAAGTCAAATACACTGGGGAAGCTACAGCAGCTGTTGCAGGGAAGAGGAGAGGCCTGGAGCGGTGGGATCTGACCAGAGGAGCCTGAGAACCACAAGGCTGTGGAGTTCAGCTCTGTAAAGTCAGCAGGAAGTTTTTCAAGCATCACTCTTTGGACTGAGACTCTTTCTCATGAAAATGAGGGGCATTCACCATCATTTTTGTGCCATGTGCTCCTGTATGAGTCAATGCTCAGATACTTGGGCTTTATCTTTCGAAAGAAAACATCTTGAGAAAGGCCCTGCAGAACTGCAGCCATTGCTTGGAACTTTTCCAAAGTAATTTAAGAGTTGATTGTTGTTGATTTCCAGTGACATCTGTGCTGGGCCACAGCATTATGGTGGCTTCAAAAGACTTCATGCAAATTTAATACAAGAGGAGAGTTTTACAAAAGTTGTTTAAAAATGGGACTCCTCCGTGTAATGCAGCGAGTGGCCAAGCAGTCAGTAGGTGTAAAGTCAGTGTGTGTGTCTTGTGTGTCTTAGTTAGATTTCTCATTCTGAATAAGCACTCTGCCTCAGTTCCATTGCCTACAGAAGAGGAGGACAATTCTTTCTTTAAGGAAAGGGTCTCAGTGGTTTTTATCTTGTTCAGTTGATTTTGGGCTGAAGGTTTCCTCGACCTGCCTAGAAATGTGTCTGATTCTTTGCTACCAAGGAAGGCTCTCCAGGTGGTAGCTCAAGGTTTAGGCAAACAGCTGTGCTTTTGTGACAGCTGTGGGGATTACCATAAATACCCATTTTTCATGTCAGTTTCTCTGTTAGGTGCTCTGAGTGGAAAAAGACACATGAGAAAACTTACATCTTCATTGTGTTCAGGTTATAATGCCTGTTGTTAAGCTTGGAAGTAAAACCAACTGATGAAAATGGATTAGATTTATATTAAAAATAAACATGCCCCAGTTCGTGACCCATTTTTTGCCTCGTGAATCTTTGAATGAAGTACTTATTTTAATAAAAGTCTTTTACACTTTCACTAAGGATTTCAAGCAAGGAATGCCCTTCTGCAATCAAATCTTTCACAGACTCAGCTGGCTACTATTTGGTGAGTTTAGTTACTGATTCAGTGTCTTTATGGTATTAAGAGAGGAAATGTACTTTTATTTAATAAGAAATGATAGAGACACCACAGATCTAAAATCATAAACAGAAACTGAGCTGCTAGTTAAACTAAGTTTGTTCATTAGTTACATTTCTGAAAGCCACTTTGAGATAATTCAGTTTTTCATTCTTTGTGTGTGTTTGTTAAAGTCTATATAATAGAAGAAATGCTAACTTCAGTTTCTGATTCAGGGATGTTCTTGCTGAGCTGAGGGCTTGCTCCTTTCAAAAGTAGGATTCTGAAATCTAGGTAGTTAGTTTAAAAGTATGGAGGAAGATTAAAAATCAAGTGACTCTGGCCCAGCAGAATTCACAACAGCTTTACATCTCCTCTTGAGTTCCCTTTCTTCTTCCTCTGTCCCAGGACAGTCATTTGTGTCTTTAGCAGCAAAGCTCAGCTTGTTTGGTTTCATGCTGTGAAGATAAACCTGGAGTGTGGGGTTGTGTTGCTCCTCTCTGGAGTCTGGGGGAATAAATCAGGCGTGCAGTGGCTCTTTTCCTTCTGGGTGTGTGTCCTGAAGGTGTCAGTGGCCAGTGCAAGGAGCTCTGTGAACCCCTGTTGACAAAAATACCAACCCAGATGTAATTACTGAAATAATGTTGCTGTTACGTGTGAATAGTGCTAGTGTGTGAACATAACAAAATCTCATCATCTCCTGCTTTTGTTTTTCACTGTGGCATGTGTGTGATGGGGTTTTTTTGTGTTTGTTTTGTTGTTTCCTGGTTGTTTTTCATTGGAGTTTTTAATCTGCTTTTTTAATGAACTGTGTTTTTACTAAGCATTTCACTTACGTGCAGTCTAAGGACACATTTCAGCAATTCTGTTTCTGTAGATACTTCTTTGAGAGAGGCTCCTGCTTTCTTGCATTTCACTGGTTTCACACACTCCCCACCAGCCCCTCCAGTTTGTGGGAAACATTTTGTAGGCTAATATGATCTCCTGCTCCTTAGAGGAGGTAGGTGATCCTTTTCCTATCCACTGTGAGTTACTCTGCACCAGCTCATGTCTTCCCTGCACTGTCAAAGAGACACTAGGGGGAAAAAAGAATTCTGTGCAAAGCTTCCTCTTGTAGCATTTGATGTAATTTTATGTAATGTTTTCTTTGGCTTCAAAAAAATAATTGAAAAAGTGGTTTCTATCATTTTGAGCTGGTTAAGAACAGTCCTGGATTCACTTTCCCACTCTTCTATTTGTGATGCAGTAAAGCAAGAGAAACTTCTTACCATTTCCTGTCCATTTTTCAGTATTTTATGGAAATGTAAGAGAAATGGGTTTGTTCAGGCTGGAGAAGAGAACGTTTCAGTGAAGCTGAAAAGAAAGCTTTGCCTGAAAGGAGCCTACAAGGAGGATGGAGAGAGACTATTTACAAGGGCCTGTAGAGACAGGACGAAGGGGAATGGCTTCAAACTGAAAGGGAGCAGGTTTAGATTGGATATTGGGAAGAAATTCTTTAATGTTTACTGTGTAAGAATGGTGAGGCACTGGAACAGGTTACCCAGAGAAGCTGTGGATGCCCCAGCCCTGAAAGTGTTTATGGCCAAGTTGGATGGGGCTTGGAGCAACCTGGTTTAGTGGAAGGTATCCCTGCCCATGGCAGGAGGGTGGAACTGGATGGTCTTTAAGGTCCCTTCCAACCCAAACCATTCTGTGATCTGAGTAAGAGTACATGATTAAACCAAACATTATCTCCCTTCATCAGTTTTTTATGTTATTAACTGTAAGTATTTTTACTGAAACATTCCACAGGAATTGCCAGTTTTAAAAATTGTTTCTCCACAGTGCCTTGTTTCAGCTGTAATTTGTGAGTGATTGTGATGTTTGGTTCTAATTGGTGCTGCTGCTGAACCCCTGCAGGTCCCTGGCTGATATAGATGGAGATGGGCAGCTGAAGGCTGATGAGTTTGTGTTGGCCATGCACCTCACAGACATGGCCAAGGCTGGGCAGCCACTGCCCCTGACTCTGCCCCTTGAGCTGGTGCCACCTTCTTTCAGGTAATCACTGAGGGCAGTGAAATGTAATATATTTAACACAACTGTGCTATTTCTCTAACAATGGTGGGATGGGTTTTTTTTCCCCTCCAGGAGTGGAAAATATACTGAAAATATAAATGGAACTCTGCCATCTTACCAACCTGTGCAAGAGGAGGAGCCACAGAAAAAACAACCAGGTAAAAAAACCCAGGGTTAATGTTCTTAATGTATGGGGCTGTTTTTGATGAGCACTGGAACCTTTAGAAAATGGAAGAAATAATCAAATCCACAGAGAACTTCATTTCAGGAGCTAGATCCCTTTTAACTTGGATGGTAAGAAGGTTGTTAAGTGGATGTAGTCAGCCTGTTACATCTAATAGAATTGAGAAGGCAGGGACAGGGGCTATTTTTAGCTGTAGGAAAGGAAAAGTGTGCTGATTAATAATGTATTCTGGAAAATAAACCCTTCATGGCCAGACACTGCTGTGCAACTGCAAATTTTTTTTTTTTCATTTGAAAGTTCCTGGCATTACTGGCCATTCTGAAAGCAGGGGAGTCCAATGTAGTTCAATTCCAAATTCTCTGCAAACTGGAAGCAGATTGAACATACCATAGATTCTGTTACTGACAATGTTACAGGGACACTGCAAGACAGGACTTGCCTCTCTTTTTGGAAGGGTGGTTGCTGGGGGCCTAAACCATTCCTTTGTGTCTCTTTTTATCCTTGTGTGCAGTAATTGAGGTTGATCCTGTTTTGGTGTCTGATAGTTTTAGCTCCAGGAACTGTTAGAGGGAACACCCTGAAAAACTAAGCTCTTTATCCATGTGTTAATGTTTCCTGCGCATTGGAAAACCTTTTTAACAGCAGACAGTCTTCTCCCAGCTTACAAAAGCTGTTCTTTTATGTTTTCCTCTAGCATTCTTTCATCTTTCATTCTTTAGAGTGAGAGATTTTCATGTAACATTCAAGTCATTTTTGTGGTCATTTTAAACTGGAACTTTTCCTTCTTTTATTTTTTTTTCTCCAGTTGGAATATACTTAGGAAAATTTAGAGGTATTTTTGAACAGAAAAATAATACTTTAAGAAATGGAAGGTGCTTACATCATCCATGACTGAACAACCTGAACTTGCCAAGAAGTATCTATCTTTAGTGGCATAACTGAGGTCCTTGTTTGAGAGCGGTGTTTTGCACAGGGCAGAAATGATGGCCTTTCCTTGTTTTAGTGACATTTGAGGACAAAAGGAAAGCCAACTATGAGAGGGGAAACATGGAGCTGGAAAAACGCCGACAGGTCCTGCTGGAGCAGCAGCAGAGAGAGGCTGAAAGAAAAGCTCAGAAAGAACGGGAAGAACAGGAGCGAAGAGAGAGGGAACGCCAGGAGCAGGAACGGAAGAGACAACTGGAAATGGAAAGGCAGCTGGAGAGACAACGAGAGCTGGAGAGACAAAGGGAAGAAGAAAGGAGGAAAGAAATAGAAAGGCGGGAGGTTGTTTCCTTAACGTTACTTTTTAATGCTCTAAGGAATGTGTATGTGCATTCAGCATCCAGGGTTTAGTGCTGCCTCTGGTTCTGATGTCAGCTTGTCTTGGAGAGAGAACACCATTTATGTCTGTTTGAAATGTTCGTAAAGGTTAAAGATTTTCAGATACTTCATAGGACAGATGAGATTTTCTTGGGCATATTTCTTGCATTTTTGAAAAAATTTGTATTCCAAACAAGACTGTACTGAATTCATAATTGATAGCATTTTGACAGCCAAACTTGAGACAAATTTGCTTCATACGTGGTGTCTCAGTGCATGCATCACACTTCCATATTTTATGCAGTTCTGTGAAATACTCAAAGGAGGCTACGAGCAGTATCTGTCAATGTACTGTTTTATGGGCAATATTCCAAGCTGCAGAGGCTTTCTGAATTATGAAGCTTTTTTCATCCAGAGTCAGGAGTGTGGCACGAAGAATCTTGTAGGATCACTCCTTGCATTCTTTGATGCTGAAGTGTATAAGAGCACTTTAGAGAAGACATTATGTTGTGTTGCTGTTGTGCTGTTTAGAAACAGAGCACATTATATTAAATCAAGCTCTCTGAGTTCTACATCTCCACTGTAATTTAAGGTAATGTAACTTTTCCTCAGGCAGCAAAGCAGGAGCTCGAGCGCCAGCGACGACTGGAATGGGAGAGAATCCGTCGCCAGGAACTCCTTAATCAGCGTAACAGGGAACAAGAAGAAATTGTCAAGTTGACCTCTAAAAAGAAGAGCCTTAATCTTGAATTAGAAGCCCTGGTAAGAAAAGAATTTCACCACATGTGCTGAAATACAGTGTTTTAAATTATACAAATATTAATATCTGCATTAATGCCCCACCAGGAGTTCCACTCTGTTTTGGATGAGGAATGTAAAGCAGGTATTTTGGGTTGTTTTGGAGAACTGGTTGTGAACTAACCTGCCCACAGGCTTAGCAAAGGGATTTTTGCCATGTGTGGTGTACTCTGTCTCTGCTTTCTTTCCAGACTGGCAAACATCAGCAGATCTCAGGCAGGTTGCAGGATATTCGTAGCAAAAAGCAAATGCGAAAAACTGAGCTGGAGGCTTTGGATAGGAAATATGACCAAGGAATCATGGAAGTCAAGCAACTACAGCAACAGCTGGAGGTGTGTAACTTTGTTAAGCGTATGGATTTCTTTTACCATATTTTGTGTTTCCCTAATGCTGTTGATAATGCATCCCCATAGGGAGTCAGTTGGATTGCAGTGGAGAGAGGAAATGGGCAAGGCTGTCAGCGTTGCAGAGGCTTTTAGTTTTGTGTGTGGTGTTAAAGAAATGATTATGTGTACTAAAATGAGCTGAGAGTTAAATAACAGTTGTGAAAACCTCAGCTATTCTTTTGTGGACTGATAATAGGAACTTCTCTTTAATTTTGAATTCCTCTATGGCTCCAGACTCAAATTTTTTTGAGGAATGTTGTCCTGTGTTCAGAACAAGTTGGTGTTTAGGTTGAATTACCTTGCTACTCTTTCATCTATTTTTTTCCCTCTATTTGAGTAACAAGACATTAATTATTTCTAATCAGTTGACTACCATAAATTACCCTCTGCTGTATTTTTATGTGGTGCTTCTGCTCATCAGGGAAACTTCTTTTCATGTTGTTACTGTTTTATGTTAGGCTTGGGGCAGTCACCTTAAATGGTGTTGTGATAATATTTACACTTTATAGCATGTTTGTTAAATATTTTTCCAGCTGTGTTAATGGTTTGAGGTCAAAAGCTTTCAATTGTAATATTATTTCTATTAAGAGTATAGAAGTAATTTTTTCTTTATCTAGTAATGATAAGTTGCATCCCTGTTTCATTAACATGAGTTGAAGCTATGTTTGAAAAGTCACTCAGTTTTACTTAATGATTCATAAACAATATTAAAAATTTGTTATGTTCTCTTTAACATCTACAGGATTATCAGAACAAACTAATCTATTTGGTTCCTGAAAAGCAGTTGTTAAATGAAAGGATAAAAAATGCTCAACTTGAAAACACTCAGAGTAAGTGCCTGCACATGAGTTCTGTTCTTGATTGCCTTGCTGATTTCTCATCCCTTGTAATCAAGGCTGAAGGGTACAGAGGTATTAATAACCCCTTCACTTCTACATCTTCCCAGTTAGTGCCATTGTCTCATCTGCATACCATTATCTCCTTTATGTTCCAAATAAGGGGCAAACAAACACATTTTGGCAAGAAAGCACAGATTTTGCTTGAAGCTTTATTTATTCAGACTATGTAGCTCGCAGATATTATTACAATTTATCTTTTTTTGGTAGTCTAAACTCAAGGGAGTTCATTTATGGAAAGTTTACATTGATCTTTACTTCAAATTACACTTGAAGTCTCTGTCTAGAGAAACTTGGCATGAATTGCTCTGATATTAAAAAGAAAAAAACTTGCAAATTATTCTGTATGTATTGCATGGAATGCCTGAGTGCCTTAGTTCAGTGTCGGGCATATTTCTTCCTTGTTTATGTTTATGAATAGAAAGGTAAATCAAGGAATTTTTGTGAGGAAGGAGGTTTGGATTGTGTATAAAATAGGAAAATAACAAACAATCATTAAAAACTGGGAAAAAAATTGAAGAAAAACCCAGAAACACTTGTAAAATTGCTTCTTTCCTTATGCAGGTACAGGAGTCAATTCAGTGCACAAGAAGTCCCAAGAAAAGGAAGAATTATGCCAAAGACTTAAGGAACAACTTGATGCCCTTGAGAAGGAAACTGCTTCTAAACTTGCTGAAATGGATGAATTTAACAGTCAGCTTAAGGTACTTGCATTATCTAAATATTCTACACTTGTAAGCACTGTATGTTATTTCTTCATCCAGTCATAAAAATTGGTGCCACTTTCACCAGGCTTCCAGAAAGTTTTCCCCAACTTCAGTGTCAAATAAGAATTATCCAAAGTCTTGGAGTAAATAATACAATAAAAATGCAAACCTATTGCTAATGTACTAAAATGAGTCTCTTACTAACTGTTGCTTTGCATGACTCAACTATTGCTCACTCTCACCTTTTGCCTTCTAGAACTCATTTTGATTTAGAATTAAAACTTTTCAGGCCCTTGCACATTCTGTTCTTACAGTATGAGGTCATATTTGCTGCTATTTTTGAATTGTGTACTGAACACTTGACTTTTATTGATAGACCTGCTTAGTTTCACAGTACACTGTGCAAGGTCTGGTAGCAGATTTGGGTGTGATCCTAAAAGTAAGCATAGGCCACTTATCTGTTAATATTCATTAATTTGTTGTAAGCTAAGAGTTGTTGACCATTGGCCCTGAATTTTTGTTTCTGAGGCAACTCTTGGCCTGCCTAAAAGCTCAGGCAGCTCTCACAGGGTAGCACACATCCATTTAACTTTATTTGCCAGCTTGCTCCAAGTGGCACTGGTGGGAACTTTTTCCTTAAGTCATGGATTGATGCTGGGCCAGCACGAGGGCTCTGCACTCTCCAATAAAGTAAAAAGCCACAAAAATTTGTAAACATGTAAGAAATTTATTTTCTTTTTAGAAGTGGCTTCATGCAATGGGCATTTTCAGTTACTTGTTTATTGCATGGCTTGCTGTGTTCAGTGGCTGCATCCACAGTTCAGTCTTCCCTAAAATATGTTTTTCAAAATAGATTGCAAAGATTAATTGGCTTTTTATCTACCTTATCTTACAGTGTGAGAATATGGATGATTCTGTTCTTCAGTGCCTTTTGTCTCTGCTAAGCTGTCTCAACAACCTCTTCCTCTTACTTAAGGTTATTTTCTAATCTTTGGCTTTTTTTGTTTTTTTAATTATTTCGCAATTTTTCTCTGCTTACCCTTTCTGTTTGGATGTACAACTTCTATTAAATACATTTTCCCAAAAGAAAATCAATAGGCTGCTTTTCTTTCTGCTAGCTTTTACATCCTCTTAAAGGCTTAACGACCTTACCTGCTTAGAAATCCAAATTGCAGAATAGTGAGAGCAAAATACTGATTTTAATTTCTTAATGGACTGTTCTCTAAGTTTTTTCACCCAAACATTTTTCTTGTTAGTTAAGGTAGCATGAACCAATAAAGTAGTCTCAGATGGAAACAGTGTCTTCTCCCACATTTCCATCTCTTGCCCTGTACCTGTAGCCATCCATCCTAAGCTGTGAGTCAGGTATTTGAGTTCTTGTCCAAGTTGAAAAGTCTAGAAGTAGCGTCAGAGTGCAGAATATGGTATGGCAAACACAATGCTGTCAAACCTCCAGATTAACCCAGTACTAAAACCTAGTTGCTGTCTTCCAACTCTGCTTTTGTCTGCTGAAGTCAGAAATACTTTTAGAATAATTTATGAGAAAAAAAAAAAAAACAACAGAATCACCTAACTGAGCTTTTCATTTTGCTTTGCATGAGGGTTTTTCTGTCCTTAAAGATGCGAGAGTTTTTTCTAATATAAGTTTGTTTCCATAGTGCTCCTGAAATTCTGGGCAAAATAAGAAGGATAAATATTCCCAGCTGAATATATTTGAGAAAAAATTGTAGTTAATTGCTTGATTTTGTTTGTTGCTACAGAGACTTGGAGTGACACAGCAATCTTCTTATCTTGCCTTTGTCATATAAATTGCACCATATCTCTTAGGCAACGTGATTATTGGTAGAGGTGCATACTGTAGTGGGAATGATTCATTCTTAATTGCTTTGTTTGTATGTATGAGATCAGATACAAAAAGTCAGGGTTTACCTGTTGCATTGCTCAATGTATATCAGCAGGATTCCTAAAAAAAAGACTGAAGTATCTTAGAGATGTTTTGCAACATAGTGAAGTACAATCTAAAGTAATTCTATTATTGTTGATTTTTTTTGGTCTGTAAATTTAATTATCCAAAAGATTCATGCTGATTTTTTGCTTGCAAAATAAGATTGTTATCAGAGGGAGGTGGGATAGGAATTGAAGGATATGTTCAAAAAGGAAAAGACTAAAACTGAGAAGTTTACAAGTACAGGGAAAGTCCAGTCAGAGTTAGTGTCTCTAAGCTGTGGTTTCCCACAGTGGTAAGACTGCTGGGTATATTTATGAAGTTTTTGTGGTTTAAACATGGGACTGATCACTCAGGAAGCATCAAGGGTGAGCACCCTGCTGCAGGATGCTCTCTCAGGTTATGGTACAGTGTTGGCTTTCAGCTGAAATGTGCCTCCTTGTAGTTACTTAAAATAAATACAATTCACTGCCTTCAGTAATGTGTTTGAACACTCAGTTTTGTATCTTCCCCTCTCCTGTGTCATATTTGGCATTTCCAGCAGGTGTAGGACTGGAAGGGTCTTTGAAAGCCCAAATTACATCACTGACTTTGCAAACCTGCCATCTCCTTTTACACTTCCGTTGATTTGACTTTCTTTGCAGTGACCTCCAAGGACTATTAATAACTTAATACTATTTTGGCCATTTGTATTAAAACTTAGTTGAAAAAGCATTAAATGCCTGGATGCTTTTCTCAAAGATTGGCTTTATTCCCTTTCATGTATTTCATTGTTCCCTCTCTAGGACCTGAGGGAAAGTTACAGCACACAGCAATTAGCCTTGGAGCAGCTCCACAGGATCAAACAGGACAAAATAAGAGAGGTACAAAAAAGAAGAGCTGAACTTGCACAGAAGAAGCGACTGGAAGATGAGGCTGCAAGGTAACCATGGCTGAGTGTGTCAGTGCTGCAGTTCTTAAAACAAAATAATAAAACAAAAGTTGTTGTGACTTTTAAGATAAGATCTATAGTTTCAATGTAAAAATGCATCCTAATGGTTGCCTCAGAGGAAGCATTTTATGTGGAGTACCACTCATGTAAGAGGGCTCGAATTTGAGAGTTTTAATGATTTATATTTGATTTGACTAAAGAAACAGGGCTGGTGACCTTGTAGTGTGGATGAATCGTGGGCTTTGCTCATGACAGTGTTTTTCTGTGTATGACAGAGTTTCATAACATTTGTGACAGTCTGTTTAAGGGAAACATGTGCCATATGTGTGGTGATAGCCTGTTAGTTTTTGGCTGAACAGAGCTGTGTGATGGAGTAACAGCATCACTGCACAGCTCCTACTGGATCCTGCCATGTGCTTGGAAACACTAAAATGCCCATCACAGGAGTGGATATCCCACAGGGAATTAATGAAAAGGTCTTATCTAGACTTTTTTAAGAAGATGGCCCAAAGAGTTAGGTCCTCTCTCTTCAGAAGAAAGGTCTTGACAGCTAAAATATTGTGTTGAATTGGATACTGACTTCTTTAGGCAGCTGAGGCACAGGATAACATCTGAATAGTTATGGAGAATACAGTCAGGTTTCCTGATGCTGTCTGCTGCAGTGTGGTCCTGGCAGGGATAAGCACATTGGATAGATTGCAACTGCTGAAGGCAAAAATACCAAGCTGCCAAGATCAGTATGCAAAGGCTATTTTTGTCTGTGTACCTGAGTGAAATTAATCTCTTTGGCAGTCATTGTTTCCAGTCAGGAGATTTGGATACCGCCTTGCTGGAGAGCTTAAATCCAGCTTGGTTCAATTATCAGATCACTTCTTGCTCCTCAGGATGCAGGTGGACAGAAGTGCTTGTGAAGGCACTGCACAGGTGATGGATTAAAATTCTTGAATTTGAATCCATTTGTTATTTTTATGTGGAATACACTGGCACCCATGTTAAGCCATGGTCTGTGGCAGAGCTGCTGACCCTGAGAGCAGAGCGATCAATGTCATAAACTCAGTTTTGCTGACGAGTGTCACTGACTACTGTAGGAACAAAATCTAAGTCATTTTTATATTGATGTTCTCTTACCTCTCATTCCTTTCCTCCAGGAAAGCCAAACGGGAGAAGGAGAACCGATGGCAGGAAAATATCCGAAGGGAAGAGGAAGAGAAAAAGAAGCGACTGGAGGAAGAACGAATGCAGGAAAAAGTCCAGGAAAAGCTGAAAGCTGAAGAAGCAGCTGCCATGATGAGAGAAAGGGAAAACAAACAACAGCTTCTTGCAGAGGAGGAGAAAAATAGACAAGCCACGATCTTGAGGGAGGTGGAACAACAAAGGCAGAGGCAACTGGAAGAAGATAAAAGAAAGCAAGAACAAATAGCAAAAGAAGCTGAGGAGAGGCGCAAGCAGAACGAGGAGATCAAAAAGATAAAAGAAGCAACCAACTCTCAAGAGGTGGAGAAACACACTTCTAAAATAAACATAAATGAAAAGTTTGCAGATCTGTTGAAGCCAACAGAGGGGAAAAGTCTTAAGCCACCCTGGAAAAATGAAGGTAATCTCAAAATCGTTAAGACTTTTGGACTTTTACTTTCCTGAGTGTTATTTCACTCTTCAGGTGTACTGTTGTTGATGTGACTCTATTGCAGACTTCTTGCCTAAGATACAATTAAAAAAACCCAGCAATGTTTCATGTCTTTTGTCAGTTACAAATGATCCTATAAACTGAAGTTACTTCTATCAGTTTTCAGCACCTGTGACTCTGGTGACAAATCTTCCAGTGATCATGGTCAACAAAGAGCAGTTGCTGGGAATAGTAATATTTTAGGTTTTTCCTAGGCCTTGCACTTTCTTTCCATAAAATAGAATGCTAAAATGGTGAGGATTTGTTCATTGATGAGAGATGGGCAGGTAACACTCAGAGAAGTGATTTATTAACAGTGAAATGTAGTTTATTTTTGCATTACTCGATGCCTCAGATGGAAAAAAAAAAAAAAGAACTGAATGACTTGACCTAACTCTAGCTGTGGGACTTGGAAAAAGAGTGCTTTAACAATATGTTCACTAAAGGCACATTTCATTTCATCCTTCATTAGTTCTTGTCAGTTTTTATTAGCCACTTTTCTCACTGAGTTCAGCAAGAATCAAATTAGAACAGGGCTGAAAGATATTTGCACACCTCAGCTAAACCTTGTAAAACATGTTTGCAACATCAGTCACTGACTTGGAGAACGGAATGCAAAGAAAATAGAAATTGTGGTATGTTGCTATTATAGGTTTCTAAATAAAATCTTCACACAATCTGCTGAACCTTTATTGTTGCAACAGTGGGATCTTTTCAACTGGGAACATTATAATGGTGTTAAATGAGGCTTTATTAAAGCATTGGCTTAGCCAGAGCAGTGTGGCAAGGAAAGAGAAGATAAAAATGCCATTTTTAATGTCTAGGGGAAGGGGCAGGGGATTGGAACTAAATGACCTTTAAGGTCCCTTCCAGCCCAACCTATTCTATGTTTTTGTGATTTTTTTCACTGCAGAAGTCAATGCATTTTGTTGTCTCAGTTATATTTCCATGATTGGTGTGTTAAACTGATGCCCTGGTGTTCTCCTGTGATACCTGCACAGTGTCTGGGGCAAGAACTGATGTTCCCACCCATTGCTTGGAATGATGGGGCTCCAGCTGAGTGTTTGTCTCTCAGCTGTGTCAGAGTGGTGACTGTTTTCTTACCTTCCAGGCAATGCAGTTGGTGCTGCAGAGTCCAGGAATTCCATTGCCTTGGTGAATTACAGAGCTCTGTACCCATTTGAGGCAAGGAACCACGATGAGATGAGCTTTAATACCGGAGATGTAATTCAGGTAAGATTTGCTGTTCACGTTTAACTTGCAGAAATTAACCGTTTTCTCAAGCCTTGAGATGCACAGTTTTAAGGGTCAAAAGCATTACATTGATGTATTTTAAGGTTTACTCAAAATTTAAATTAGATTGCTGCTTTCTTTATTTTTTTAAATAGGTGAAATTTGGTTTAATTCAGCCGAAATATTTCTCTGAGTTTTACACATCCTAGATATGTTGACAATCTCTTTGAATATAAGAACAGTGAATGCTAAACATAAACTTTCTAAAATTAGTAAATCAGAATCAATGTAGTTGTTGCAGTTCATTACACATGTACAAGTTGGCTCCTGAGTGTTTGCTTGAAATATATGAGCATGGTAAATAGAGACATGTATTATTTATTGATGGCATTTGAATTAAAATCGAATTAGTTATTTAACAAGTAGATGTGAAAGGTTCTTTTGAATCTTAGTACTGTTTCCAGTGTATTCTTAACAGAGATTTCTGCCTGTCTGAGCAACCTGGTCTAGTGGAAGGTGTCCCTGCCCCTGGTAGAGGGGTTGGAACCAGGTGATCTTTAAGATCCCTTTCAACTCAAACCATGCTATGAATCTGTGATTCTCTTTCTGAGTGGTCCTTTATCAAGCCTTCCTCAGACAGACAGAGTAATTTATTCTGTGGCCATTTATTGTAGCACTTTGCTGAATTTGCTGTCTATAATATTACAGCAGGACCATAACATTAAAAATGCCTTGTGGCATCTCAGTTGAAATCTGTGTTATTTCATGTATATTAGTTATTAGCACTTGTTTGGAAGTCTTTGCCTGCAGGTGAATGTGTGAAAACTGATTTACGACTGTGGTAATGCAGTTTCTAATGTATAAGTATGTGTGGGTCCTCCTCATTCAGACTGTAAGTGATACAAGTAGGTGATAAGGAAGAATTTATAAAGCAATGTGGTACAAAATATTAAAACACTTGACTAAATAAGCTTTCAGTTTGACAGTGTTAAAGCATTTATTTGCATTTTCCTACCAATGAACCATGGAAGAGGGAACAAGAGAAGTAGGTTTTGCTTTGACTTCCTTCTCAGCTGTAATTGTATCATTTAACTGCTGATAACTGATTTCAGAAATAGGCTAACAGCTGCCACCTCCTCCTCCTCCTCCTCTTGCATCCCAAACCCCAGCTAAGCTAACTAGCTGATATTATTTGATGGGCTGCTAATTTTTAGCCAATTTTCACTAACTGGCTAATTTGCAGCATAATGGAAGCTTCAATGTTGCTGTGAATGTTTAAGAATGCTCTATACTTTATCACATAGTAAATAATAGAATTTTTGGATGGGTTTTGAACACAGTCAGCTGAGAGAGTTAATTTTAACTGTGAGCAGAACAGCAGCAGTTGTTTCCTGCTCTGCTGGGCTCACCAGCCCCTGCCTCTTGGCTGCACATTCAGCAGAATCCAGCACAATGCACAGGCATTTTTGGCAGGACAGAGTGGCTCAGAGGCACTGCATGATCCCCATGTGCATGTCTAGGGCCTGTTTGAAAGGGTGCAGGGTCCCTGAGGTCTGTCTGTACCTGTGTGTGAAACCAGGGCAGCTGTATCATCATAGGGCAAAATCAGCTCAGTTCTGCCAGGGCAGAGTGAAAATGCTGATCCTGGTGTGGGCACTGCCCCTGTTCAGGTCAGAGAGATAGCAGGTGCTGACACACCAGGTGCCCTGCTTGTTTCATGCTGCTAATTCTGTTTCCTTTGTATTTCTCCTCCTGTCCATAGGTTGATGAAAAGACTGTGGGAGAGCCTGGTTGGCTTTATGGGAGTTTTCAAGGACATTTTGGTTGGTTTCCGTGCAATTATGTAGAAAAAATACCAGAAGGAGAAAAAGCTTTATCTCCTAAGAAAGCCTTGCTTCCTCCTACAGTATCTTTATCTACTACCTCAGCTGCTTCAGAGTGAGTTGTTGTTATGTTTGTGTTTAAATTGCTTTTTCTAAATTTAGCTAGCACATAATGTGCTGTATAGTTTCTCTTGGTGTTTGTTTTTAAAATATAAAGGCAGAAAACTTACTGAAGAACCTTCGTAAAAGTTTTAGCTTAGAAAATTTAAGTATTTGATAGTCTGCTTTGCATTGTATAGAATATCAGTTTTACAGATGTTAAAGAAAAAGGTTTTCTGCTTGAGGCACTTTCTAAATAAAACTTGTAATTTGATAAATATGCCTTGTGTTCAATTTGCAGACCACTTTCACCAAGTAAATCTGCAGAAGAATCTGATTACCAAAACATCCCCTTTTCCAGCCTGAATGTTAGCACAGCCTGGCAGCAGAAATCAGCTTTTACTCGCACTGTGTCCCCTGGATCAGTGTCACCCATTCATGGACAGGTACCTTGTGCAGAACTTGCTGTATTTCAGATTCATGTTAATGAAAATGTTTTAAAGAAAAACCAGAACACCACACAATTTTGCTAATGCTGGGTGCACTGAACAGGCTGGAGGATAAAGAAGCTCATCTAGATATTCTATGAGTGTGCATTGATATAATTCCATATATTTCCAGGGACCACTGAACAAGAGGACTCAACCTTTCATAATTCTAAAATAATTTTCACCTATAATTAGACACAGAAGATATTTCTAACAAATAAAAAACTGAGTTGTATGCATGCATTGATGTAAACAAAGTTATTAACCCATCACTTAGGAATGAAGCTACTTAAACTTCAATAAAAGATACACCAGTGTTTGTTTTTAACAACTGAACCAGTTTGGGGCAGTGTTGTCAACCACCATCACTTTTTCTTACAGGGGCAGCCTGTAGAGAACCTAAAAGCACAAGCACTTTGCTCTTGGACTGCAAAAAAGGATAACCACTTGAATTTTTCAAAGAATGACATCATCACTGTCCTGGAGCAGCAGGAGAACTGGTGGTTTGGAGAGGTCCATGGAGGAAGGGGTTGGTTTCCAAAGTCCTATGTCAAGCTCTTACCTGGCAGTGAAACCAAGAAAGAGGAGTAAGTGTGACTTTTGCTGTTGTTTTATTCAGCATTTTGCAAAAAGAGGTGGTTTTGAGTGCAAAGTTCTTGCAGTGCTTCAGTGTGCAGAACATAAATGCCATTTAGAGTTTACACTATGTCATTTTAGGCTTTTATTATTTCATTTTGGCAAGCCAAGTAATGTTGGGCTCACTGCTGTGTAACTATAGACAGTCTTGCTAGGCTGAGTGCTGTGAAACATCAGTACTGTTTGATTATTCATCAAGTGCCAGACTTTTTGTTCATTACCAAGTCTTCTCTCTTGCAGTGCAGTTGCATTCTGCCTCTAAAGGTGCCAATTTTTAAGTCACCCAAAAGTAATTGTAAGCTCTGCACAGAGCAGTAGCGTGTTTTTCTTCACTTGAAAAGATCATTATGCCTGTTCTAATGCTCCAGGGTAGCTGTTCAGGTAAATTCTGGTTACTGCTGGGATGGCTGCACCACTGTGTGTAAATTGTTCTGTTCATGTATTCTGCTAAAACTTCTTAGAAATTCTTTAGAATAAGAGAATTTAAACAAAATCTTTAATTTACTTCTTTTGAATAACATAATTTGTGAATATATCTCTTCCCTTTTATCACATGATTTTTTTTTTTAAGTGATGTGCTCTTGGGTACCATAAATATATTAAATTCCAGTAATACTTGGCACTGTTTGATATTCAGGGAAGTCTTTGCAGTTAATTCAGAGTCAGTACCAGCTCTGATATAACCAAAGTAATCTTAGTCTCATGTGAATTGAGAGATTTGCTCTTGATCAGCCTCTTGGTAACACAAAGCTTTTTTTTTTTTTTTTTTTCTTCTTTCTGCAGACCAGAAGCTATTTATGCAGCTGTAAACAAAAGGCCTAATACCCAGAGCTACCCAGCAGGAGAGGGTAAGATAGCATGAAAAATGCCAACTAATGCTACAGTCTGGTTCTGCTTAATGACTCGTAAATATAGTTCAGTTTGTGAGGAGTTTCTGAGCAGCACTTTGAGTGCTTGTCCAAAAGACACAGTGCAAATGTTCAGCTGTTGATACAAGAGTTCTAAAATAGGAACTCAAGGTTATGAGTAATTCAGGTTGAGCACAGGCCTTGGTTCTGTTATTAAGGCTTCTGCTTGAGCATGAATATATTTCTGAAAACCCATAAGCAGAGTTCTCTTCCTGCTGTTCTCTACTGTGTTATGCTGCTCTGTAAAGACACGAGAAAAGATGTTTAGTATCCTGAATGTGGATCATTCTCCTACAATCAGTAAGAGATAGAGAAAACAAGTATTACTAGAGAAAAAATTCTAGTGTACCTCCATACTTCCCTGATTGTACTTTAATTGCACCTGTGTTTTTTCATTACAAAGTTGTGTACCTGTAAGAGTAAATGGGATTACAGTCAAGCAGGCAGATGGGTCAGTTCAGACTTGTGAAGGTGTGACCCCTGTTGTGAGCACACTGGAGACTGCTGGTATCCCTTTATCTGGTGTTCCCCTGTGCCCATCTGAAGCTGTTCTCTGCTCTGTGTGCCCTCTGCACAGAGTACATTGCCCTGTATCCGTACTCGAGCTCCGAGCCCGGTGACCTGACGTTCCTGGAAGGGGAGGAGATCCTGGTGACCCAGAAGGAAGGGGAGTGGTGGACTGGGAGCATCGATAACAGGACTGGAATCTTCCCCTCCAATTATGTCAGGCCAAAAGATCCAGATGTGAGTTCACATTGTGAGAATTTACACATGATATTTTCTCTCAGTTTTAATTCTGCTGGCACCCAGCTCTTAGACAGGGATTTTGAGCAGAGGTTAATTTGCTTGACAGAAAAGAAAATCCTTAGCTTGAGTGCTAAATCAGAGCTGTAGCCAGTCTCACTCTGCCTCTCTCTCTGTACAGGATGGTGTTGTGTTGAATATGGGTTTAAAGTTAAAATCTCCATGTGCTTTTAGTGTAAACTGTACTGGTCTTATTGCACATTAAAGGTGGTCATTGTTGTGTCTTTGTAGGCTTCCAGCTATGCTGGCAAAACTGGAACAATAAATAAGAAACCCGGTAAGTTTGTGATAACCTTTAAACATTTAAGGCTGTTTCTTAAGTAACTCTGAGCATTTGGGTTCATAGTACTGTTTTAATGGTGTCTGATTTCTTATTTGCAAGTTGTGTACCAGGATATTTCTATGGATCCAGCTCTTACTGCAGTGAAAAAAGAACAAATGCAATTACTGTTTCCTTTCCAGAAATTGCTCAGGTTACAACTGCCTATGCTGCTTCAGGAACTGAACAGCTCAGCCTTGCTCCAGGACAGCTGATACTTATTCTGAAGAAAAATGCCAGTGGATGGTGGCAAGGAGAGCTGCAGGTAGTGATTCAAGGAGAAATAATGACTTCATGAATGGCAAGGAGGTGCTCTCAGCTTTAATTCAAAAAAACCACCAAGTATCGAGTTATATAAAAGCTGGTCAGAAAGTTATTTTCATCTTGCATAAACCAAAGGGGAAGAAAAGCTGTGTGGTGGACTTTTTTTATTTGTTAGGTTGGGTTGGTTGGCTTTTTTAAACATTGGGTTGCTGGGGGTTTTATGGTTTTTTTAGAGTCGATTTTCTTGGTCACATAAAATAGTAAAACTGTTGATTAACGTGTGGGAGGAGGAAGAGACAAGTTGACAGTTATTTAATTGATTGGGATTTAATTGGTGAAACATTAAAGTTATTCTAATGAGAAAACAGGTGGGTTTGGAAACTGGAGTTGGAAGCTTGTTTAATGCAAAAGTGCTGTTCCCACTTCTCTCCCTTCCCCACCTAGATTTAAGAACAATGTCCTGTAAAAGTGTCCTTGGCCTCATTTGAGACTCTGTATATATGATGCATGGGTAGAATATTCATAGAACAAATTTTCAACCCTACAATTGAGTTGTACTCTGAAATCTCACTTAAAAAAATTGGATTAACATATTAGGGTGCAGCTTTATCTGAATTGTGTTGTTTTATGCTTTAGTGAGATTTTTATCTTTTGATATTCATTTTGTAGCTGTTTAGAAGCCTGACTTCTTGTCTTTCGTTGGCAAAATTCTGTGACATATTTGTGGCATTTTTTTCCAGTCTATGGACTATTCAGTTTTTCAGTTGTGTAATAACCATTATAAACATTTACAGGCAAGAGGGAAAAAGAGACAGAAGGGATGGTTCCCTGCCAGCCATGTGAAGCTGCTGGGTCCAAGCAGTGAAAGAACCACTTCTGCTGCTCCCTCAGGTGAAAAAAAAAAAAAGGCTTTGTATTTCTTTTACAAATTTATGTAACTATTTCAGTTGTTCATGTGTCTGTGAGGGTCAGCATCCATCTTCTGGGCTTTTTAATTTTGATGGTTGCTCTGAAGAGCCATACTCTCTTCATCTGGAAACTCCATGTTTCCAAGTGCTGGCAAAAATCTTAGAGAGAGCTAGCAAACATTGGCAAACCATGTGGAATTACATGCACTGCTCCTTACAAAGAGGGAGACTAAGTAAATTTTCAGGTTATTTCTAGGTTTTTCCATTTGAATGGTCGGGTACAAATGAGGTTATTTCACAGAAAATGAGTTTTTTTGCTTCTGTGTGCTTAAATTATGCTGTTCTCCACAGCTATGAGTTGCTTACACAACAATTTCCTAGGTTTTGCTGGACAAAACTTCCCCGTAACTAAAGCAGCAACCCATGATTAGTTAATGCATGTTTCCTCTTCCTCTGCCACATTTTCCTCACAAGTGTCTGCAGTAAGATAATCAAACTCACTCTCTTTTCAGCCAGTAAAAGAGAGAAGCTTACTTGATTGCATCTAAAAGTTTTTAGAAGGCCAGTAGATGCAGTCCATTCATTAAAAATGTTCACAGATCTATAAAGTGGAAATAAGAATTACTGGCTGGCTCAATTTTAAAAAAATAAAAGAAAAGGGAAGACAATTCTGTATCAAGATAAAATCATGTGACGCTTTTCTTATGCAACAGTGCATGTGAAATGGTTGTTTCCTTCCTTCCTGTGGTTTTGTAGAACACTGAGGAAACAGTTTTAATACTGATATAACTCTCTTCTACTCTCCTTTCCTTCACAGTGTGTCAGGTCATAGCCATGTACGACTACACGGCGAACAACGAGGACGAGCTCAGTTTCTCCAAGGGGCAGCTGATAAATGTGCTGAACAAAGATGATGCTGACTGGTGGCAAGGAGAAATCAATGGTGTAACAGGTCTCTTCCCCTCAAACTATGTGAAGATGACCACAGATTCTGATCCAAGTCAGCAGTGTAAGCAACCTCTATTTTTGATTAATTTTGTTGCTTCATTTCAAAGGTGCATTGCTGTTCTTCTCTGTGTTTGGAATTTGGAGTTCCAGTCATCAGCTGAATTGATTAGTGCTTCAAGTACTCTTTCTTTAAATACTTTATTATAGTACAAGGTACTTTTAACCCTTTTCTAGTTAGCCTACAAACAACCAGCACATTACCAACCAGCCAGTGTAGGATAGCAGGAGTGCTGTTGGGTGAATTAAAAATACTGGATTGGGTAGGAGTTCTCCTTCCAACAAGATGCAGATAACTAACATGGACTGGGAAGCAGTGCAGGCACACTGCAATTAAAGAACTTGCTCAACTTTTGTAAAATAAGGAAAAGTGCTGTAGTAATTTTAACATACACATGAGTTAAGTAAAAATAACCATAAAAAAGGATAGGAAAAAGATTTTGGCATTAGCAAGTGGTCTGTTCTGTCCTAAATATGCTTGTCCTGGCTCCCAGCATTCCAGCTGTCATCCAGTCCTTGAGAAACAAGGTATATGTCAAAACATAGGTTGAGATGAAAATTACCAGCAGCAGGCTGAGAACTGAGTCCCAAACTGTACACCTGACAGTCAACATCTACTCTGCCTTTTGCATTAAAACACAGTAAAGGTTTCTGGTGTCCCCTACACACACCCTGTTTTTTGCCCCCAGTCCCCAGAGAAAATCCTCCTCCCAGAGAAATTTAGCACAATTTTTACTCCTTCAGCTTTTCATCCTGTGATTAAACCAACTTTTACATCAGCCCAGTGGGTTTGGGAACATACCATGATGCCAGAGTTGCACCTTTGACACGACAGGCCTTGTCCCTTCACTTGCTCTTTTTCTCTAGACAATATTTGAACTTCTCTTGGGATAAAGACACCCATCTGGAAATCTGGCTGAGCCTCACTCTTATTAGCCTGTAGCTACTGTGTAGGATCAGTCTGCACTTCAGATTTGATCATATAGTCATGTTCTTACACAAAAATTCACAAACTCATAGTGAAGGTACGGCTTGGGTTGGAAAATTAAATGTTTTCCCTGGGTAGCTTGTTATGGTTCCTGGGCAAAAGAGAGTGTGCACTATTCTTGAGGTTTTCTTTTTAGCTAAATTACTTCTGAGCTCATATTTTTGGTAAAACATTATTCTGTCTTTTTTTTAACGCCTCTGGCCAATGTGGTTGGGATGTCAAAAACTTCTGCATTTAGATGGAACTTAACATTCTTTGATTAGACATAGCTAAGTCATTAAAATGGTTCTTTAAAAACTTTAATTTGTTTGCAAATCTCACTTTTGAAAAAACAGTAAAGACTCCACCAGATGGGCTATAAAATTAAGATTCTGGCTGAGTATTAAAACTTAGGAATTTTCAAAACTGATAGAGGTAACAGCTTGTCACATGAGGTGTGTTGTTATTTCAAGTTATGTGGTTGAACGTGACAAGTGCAAGGTGATCACATAAACCACTGATTTTCAGCAAAAACTGTGCTAAGAACACACTGTAATTGGAAACTTTCTGGATGATGAGTAAGTTTTTCTCATTGTTTGCTGATTCATCATTAAGTTTTCCCTATGTGGAATAAGAGTATTTCCATACACATCAAACTGGCTTTTGACAAAGGTTAATGATGTGCAGATGTGCACCAGGTCATCTGTACCTGGCCATTAAACTTTTCCCTAACAACTACTCCATGAAGCAGTTCTACAAAATCCACCTACTGGTGAACAAAGAGTCTGTTGACTTTATTCTCATGTTTTTTAAATTCTCCCAGTACTTCAAATAAGCTGAGTTACACACTAGTTTTGTGCTGGGCTTTGCCACCCTGTTGTGATACAGGCATTTGGAAACTTAAGGAAAAACTCTGCCTCAAGCCCAGAGCCTGTGCAAACCCAGCACAGCTCAGTAGCTCCAGCACAGCACTGCTCAGATACCATTTCCCAGATTTCAGCTGGGCTGCTGCTGCTGGTCAGTTGTGTGAGCAGTAAGTCACTGCTCTGTACCTCTTCTGTAACCAGAGGAATGTTTAAATATGTCCTGAATGAACCTCTAAACTTCCTTGGGTTTCCTTACAATACTTCACTTGTTTAAATAGAGTACAGAAACTATCACGAGTATTCTTGTGAAATCACTAAGGAATTGTCCCACAGAAATGTTGATGTGGCCCTCTACAGAACATCTTTGAGATAGGACAGAATATAATTTTAAAAATGCATTGTTGGATTTTAAAGAACTGCTGATCTGACTATTACAATGCCTCTGTTGAATAACAGCAGTTTTTCCCACTGTTTTTTCTAAAACAAGTGTAATATATGGGAGAGGGAGCAGGCAGATTTGGTTAACTCAAATAGGTTTGTGGCTTAGGAAGATTCTGGTTTTCCCCCAGATTTAAAGACCTTTGTATCTGGAGTCTTTTCTGGGAGTTACTAGTTGTAGCAGTAATGGCAAACTTCCTTAGCAAAGAAGGAACTGGGGTCAGTGAGATGTCCCTTCTCTTAAGTTGCTGACATAGCTCTGTGAACAGAAGAAAATCACTTTTCCTTTTGGTGTAGCTGCACATCCTGGTATAGGACTCCTGCAAGGAAAGAAAAAGAAAAACAAAATGACTTGAGGATTTTGTAGGTTTGAGGGTTTGTCTCAAACACATGATGATTGGAGAACACAGAACAGTTGAGTTGTGCTCCTGGTGACTGTGGTGGTGGTTAGACTTGCTCCTGTTTTGATGACATTTTAACAGCCTTTTTCCTAATGTTTGCACAAAAGCCATCATAAATAGTAAATATGATACTTGGCAGGTTTCAAAATACAGATCTAAAATAAAGAATCAATATTCTGTTCTTTGAGTGTTTGCACAACCATGCAGGGTCAGATCTTGTGTGTTGCCAGTACCTGTCTACTGCCAGGTTCTCTTCCTGTCCTTTCCAAGAAGTGTGTAAGAGGGGTAGGCATGATGCTCTTACCTCTTCATGGTTCTTCCCAGTGGCCTGGTCTGGAGATAATTTTATTTTGGCCAGTCTTCATCTCCTTTGCATTTGGAAACTTGTTCTCTTATTATTTGTTGGCTTTTTCAAAGAGATACCTTTTTAGATTTGTCATCTTATCCGTGGGACCAATGTGAGCTTTGTCCTTTTTATTTTCTTCAGTTGAGATTTTCTGCCCTCAGGAAAATCTCAACCATTAAATCTCAAGGGTCAGGTCTTTTCTGTGTTACCAGGATCTGACAAGGACACATCTACCAGGTTCTCTTCCCATTCTTCCCAAGGGATGTTGAAGGTGGTGTAGGCAGGAGAGAAGTGTAAGGAGGGAAGACAGCTGCTCCAGCTGTGTTTGCATACTTGGTTGCTAGAAGTCTCCTGTTAGAGATCAGTTCATCCCCCAGAGATGTCCTTGCTGAGGGCTGGACAGCTCAGCCAGGTGGGCACACCTGTGCTCCATGTGCAGAGAGGCTTCTGGTTCACCCTGAGGTGTCTCATCCCATGAGACTCACAGAGCTGAATGGGCCAGTTCTTTCTACTCTAACCTACATGTAGTGACTGTTTTCTGTTCACTGTTTCTGCTTTCCATAGCCCAGCACTGCTGCAGTTCCTCACACATCAGAGTTACTCCTTCAGGTGCTCAGACTGAGCTCCAGGTTGCTGTTTGTAGTAATATCTCTAGAGCTACCTCGTTTTTGTCTTCCTCAAACCTTACTTGTAGATGTGACATGAGGCAAGTCCTGCAACAAGGATCTGTATTTCCAGAAGTTGATTTCCATGCACAAAACATCTTTAGTAATTCCTGTCCACACTGTCTGGTGGAGGAAGCTGACTCATTTTCAGGGGTGTTCACAGTGAAAGAACAACTTCTGAACTGACGTGCTTGTGGCTGGTGCATTTCTGTGTCTGTGTATGGACAGCACATTTTGAAGTCTCTAGTTCTTGCCAAGTAACTTCTCTTTATGGAGTAACAGTTCATGGTAGCAGTGGCTTTGAGGTGCCTGTTGCAGTTCCACGTTGATATTTTAACACATGAGGATTAATGATTTATTCTAAGATTTTACTCAACAGCTCCAGAATTTTACCTGTTTTACCAAAGATCAAAATGGAATCAATCCCTTACTTTATAGTGACATAGTGACTTTGTATTTCTAAAACTATTTGGTGAATGTCAGTCAGGCTTGATAACACTTCCAGGTTGTAATTCTGGGGTCTGGAATAGTCTCTGGATTGCCCACAAGGTGTGTCCCTCTTCAGACCATGTAGCCCTTGGATTCTGAGGGATGTGGTACCTCCTGTTCCAGGGATACATAAAACTAGAGGCAAGGTTTTGAATTCTTTCAGGCTCAAACAGAATTGAACAGGTTAATTTTTATGTACTGATGTGAATAATTTCCAGTTAGATTTTTCTTTACAAGTTTAGTTTTTGTCTGATTTTCTAATGTCCCAGTAGAATTTTCTCAGGAGAGATTTTGGTGTTGTTGAAATCTCAGGGAATTTTGCCATTGCCTTTAAAAAACCCCTTAGGGTGTGACCTTGTGTTGAGTCTACATGACAGAAGTTTTCCTTAGAAAGAACCTTTTTCTTCAAGTGAATGAGCTGCAGGGGTTTTCAGAGTCAGCAATGGCTGGTGACAAGTACTTAAATCTGTGTGTTTATAAATATGAAACTGCAAGGGTGGAAGCCTGTGATGTCTGTTTTCAGAAAGTTGAATGTTCATCATTCCTTTCTGACCTTTTTGGTGTTGTTCTGTCTTTGTCCATAGAATTCATATGTTTCACTCTTCAAATTTATGTTCATTTTATCCTTCATTTTTTTTTTTGTTTTTTGTTTTTTTTAGGACCCAATGTTGTCTTCCAGTGTGAAAGCACCTCAGAGACCCACTATCCAAGTTTGACTAGCGTGGAGGCAGGGTGGCCAGCCCTGCTCACGTGTCTGACACAATCCTTTTGCTTCGTTTGAACGTTAGATCCAATCAAGAAATTAGGTGTTTGTGGGTTTTTCTTCTAATCTACAGTTTCAGTTGATTTTGTAAAAGCAGAAAGGATAGTGGGTCTTTGTGTGGCTTTCACTGCTGTTCATTCTTGTTTCCTTTAGCATTTCCTTTGGGATTGATAACCGTAGTTATTAGCATGCATATCAAGCTATTGTTTGCATGGTGGGATTGCAGACACACAAAGACCCACTATTTGCACAGTTTATCTGAGCTGTTTTGAATGGGCACTTGTGTTCTTTTAATGTTGTAATGTACATATTTTGCAGAATTAAAATGTTCATTGATTATTGTTCTAATGGACTTGATTTAATCTCTTACATATTGAGCTTTTAAAATTGACAGCCTTCATGGCTTAACCCTACCTGTCTGCTGCTGATAGTCACTGTGATTACAAACATGCTACAGGGTCTAAGGGTTAGATCTGGTGCACTCCATCCAGCCTTTTCACACCCTTTTTAACGGGGGAAAGAACTATTAGGTGTAGAGTGGAGGATATTTTAATTTTTTTTCTTCCTTCACAGTAGTGCTACAGCAGGAATTCAGGTGGTTTTGGCTCAATACATTCTATCCCTAAACAGCCTCCTTCCTTTAAATTCTGGTCATTCATATCTGCTTTCAGTTTTGGCAAACGTGCTTAGTTGCTGCAGTAAGTACTTGCACAGCCTCTGTGTGACCAGGCCCTTCCCCTGCCCCTTCTCTTCATTAAACAGTTCGTGGTACTGAATTGTTTGTCTCTGGCTGTGGTCTGCAGTGATTTTAAAGTACTGTCTGAAAGCTGCTGCTCTTCCTCCTGGTAAACAGAGCAGCAGCCTAATGCAGAGGTAAACTCCCTGAAGGGGTGTTGCCAGGAGAGGGACACTAAGAGAAGCTGGAGTGAGGGCAGAGCATTTGGGGTTAGGGTGGAACTGTGCTCCTCAGTCCTGCCCTGTTGGAAATGTGGTGCAGTATGAGCTGCCCATGTCTTATTATAATGTTTGAAGGGAAGGAGGAACTTGTAACCTTGACTCCCCTTTAAATAAAAGGATTAATTTGATTCTAGATGAGTTCTCTGATTAAATAGTTCTGTGCTCTTGTAACTGCAAGAGATCTCTAGACACAGTATTTAATTTAGTTGGTTTCCTGAACTTGGTTATGAAACAGCAAAGGTCACTTATGCAATCAGAAATGTTTACAAAACAAACTGCTTGTTTACTATATAGACATATATATATATATAGATGAATGTTGTGAAGGTACTATCAGGAAAAGGTTAATCCAGTTGCAGAGATTTAAAAGCCTTTCTCCAAAATCCAATGTTATGTATTTAATATCCTTGATTAAATATGTGCCCTTTAGTTCAGAGATGTGTCTTCTGTGCAATACGGACTACGCAATGTGCCTACAGAAAACTACAAATGGATTTTTATTCTGGATGTATTTTGTCTGAAGTAGTATTTTGTTATAGAATGAAATCGTGTTGTTGTAGGCAAATAATGTGCTAGATAATCCTTTGAGTATTTCAGATGACTTGATTTTAAGTGTTTCTACTAAAATACACTACTCACCCAGAATTGCCTTCTCTGAATTTCTGTCTTGGAAAGCCTGTTTAATCCAGGCTGAAATGTGTTGTGCTGCACCAGTGGCATCAAGCAGTCACTTACTGTAGTCTAAGAATTAGGTAATCTTTTAAATTATGTAATTTCTAAAAGGCAAAAAGGCACTGTGGGATTTGAGCCACACTGACAATCAATGTTCAGTCAGTTTTCTTTGAATGCCAGATTACTACTAATTGTCTTTGAAAAATTAAAAACAACTTCACATCCTCACTGGGGTATTTGAGGATATACTTGTGTGGAATTTTCCAAAACCAACTGGCATTCTGCTCTTTTGGTTTTGTTTTTGTTTTTTGGTATTTTACTGATACATTTGGAGATTACAGTACTATTGGCACAGTTTCACACAGGTAGCCCCGTGTTGCTGTGTAGGTATGATCATTGATAATTATTGAAACTGCTGCCTCTAAGTCTGAACTGGAGAGTATTGAAGTGAAGCATTTGGTGCTTTCACAGCTATCTTTTCATGTTTCAGTATTACCTGAGTACACTCTAAATTCTCGTAAGTGTAATAATAAATACAATAATAATAAAAACACACCTTAATAATGCTGATGGAGAGAGACTTAGTCTCTGCCTTCACTATTTATCTGTACTGCAAAAGTCTGCCTAGCACAGCTCCAGCACAGTTGCCTGAGAGCTCTCCTCTCCTGCACAGTGGTGCAGAAAGAGTTGGATACACAAATCAGATCATCCAAAGGAACGACTGTGCCAAGGATGTATTTACAGCAAGATTATTTAAAAATAATATTCTGTATCAGTGAAGCAGTGTGGCTATTGGAAGCTGAGTTTAAATCAGACTTTTACTTTTAAAAATACTACTTTTTCTCTGGTTGTGTGCAATCCACCCCTTTGTTGATACAAGACCATAGAGTTGAGTTCAGCTGGTCATCCCTGCCAGTCAAGTAAAATCACCCTTATTTGGGTGAAAAAGGTTGGCAGTGGAAAATAGTCCTTGTTGAACTCATGGTTCCCAGGCAAGAGCTGAGAGTATAAATGTTGCTGAGAGCCACACAAGGTTAAAAAGTAAACCTGAAGCCAACATGGAAAGCAAAATATGCTGTTTGCTGTTGCCTGCAGTGTGGTACTTGCTAAATGTTGTTTCCTGTGGGCCAGCAGAGAACAGGGGCCCTGGTGTCACTGGGGTGAGAACCAAACAGTGCTGTAAATGCACAAGAACAGGTACCAAAAGTGTCTGGTTGGCATAATGGACTGACAAACTACAGAAGCCTGGTTTGGCACAAGCTTAGTTCCTGATCCAGAGCTGGACCCACACAGGAAGGTCTTGTGCCACCACTGGGACCAGAGGCAGGGCTGGGTGTGTGAGGAGCCCATGGTGGAGGGGGCTGGGAGCATCCAAAGCACTTTCTCCACATGGTCCAGGGTGCAGTCAGGAGCAGAAGGCACAAAGCTCCATCAGAAAGTTGCACACTAATAACTGGAACATCTTCCTCTGGTCACTGAACATTTCTGCCCTCTCAGTGCTTTGTCAGATTGTATCCCCGTGTGATTCTCCTGGGCGGGGTTGGAAACACCTGTAAATAAGTCTGCTCGTAGGAATGCTGACACTCCTTGGCCTGCAGCAAGAGCTGCTGCAGGGTCCTGCTACTTCAGTGTAATGAACCAATAAAACTCTGCTGTGTTCTGGTGTGTGCTGCCTTAAAACCCTCCTTGTCCCTCCCCAGCCTGAGTGTCACGTGTGGGGACGGTTGTTGAGACACGCGAATGCAGGCTGTGCTTAGCATGAGGCAATTGTTCACCTTTGGATTTGAACAAAGTTGTAAGATAACTATGCAAATGTATTTTATTAAAGGGACACATAAAAGGATCTAGTTTGTCTGTTGTGGTTTTTTTGTCCATCTGGGGAGGATTTTTGTTCCCAGCTGAGTAGCTTGGAATGAGCATTGTGTCACCTGTGATGGAGTGACTTGATTTTGGTTTTTACCTCTTGAAAATTGATTCATAAATTTCCTCTGCTGTAGCACAGTATCCTGTGCTTACTGATTAGGGGAGATTGGATAAAAGTTTTTATTATTTCTCCCAGGGCCTGATGGAAACTGTCTTTTCCACAGTAGCAGATTTCTTGGATTAATTCCTTTTGTGGGTTTCAGAGGCTGTGGCTGCTCCAGAAGTGACAGGAGTGTATCCCAAGTGCATTGGCCTTGTGTGTGCCTGCAGAGCTGGCACCTGGCTGTGGTGGTGTCCCCTGATGCCATCAGCTGTTCTCTGGCTGTACTGAAGGGACTGTGCTAATGCCAGCCCATGGTCCCTAAGGGAACACGTGGCCTTTCAATGACAGGCTGGGAAAATGGAAGCAGGAAAAATGCCCAACTTTTACCTGTTTTTCCCAGCCATGTCAGCTGGCTTCAGAGTCAAACAATTAAATAAACAACCCCCTCCAAAAAAACCCTAACTCTCAACAAACCAAGATATTTCCTTTTAAAAAGCAGTTTATATAGAATCATAGAATCATTAAGGTTGGAAAAGACCTTTAAGATCATCAAGTCCAATCATTAACCCAGCACCAATAAACCACATCCCAAAATGCCATATCAATATGTTTTTTTAACATTTCCAGGGATGGTGGCTCCACCACTTCCCTGGGAGCCTGTTCCAATGCTTTATAACCCTTTCCATGAAGAAATTTTTTACTAATATCAAATCTAAACATCTTCTCTATCCCTAAATAGTCTTCATTGGTCACCCAAAGCAGTTAGTGCATCTGGTGGAGCTGCATCCTTCCAGATGAGTGCCTGAGCTCCTGTTGGACAGTTGAGATGTCTTCTCAGAGCTGTCACTTTTAATGGCTTTTATCCCCTGTCCATTGAGTGGGGAAGTCTGTTGGGAAGGGAGTGGTAGGTGTTACTCATCTGTCTTTCATTGGAGGATTTCCTTTCTTCAGAAACTCTCCCTCTTCCCCTGGAATGTGTTCATACCCAAAAAATCAGTAATTTCTCTCTTCAGAAACAGTCCCTCTTCTCCTTGAATGTGTTCATACCCAAAAAGTCATTAATTGGGAAGGTTTTCTCCCCTAGCCCCCCATGTTTTTCAGGGCTTTGAATCTCCTGCAGAGGAAAACATCTTTTCACTGTGAAACTCAGTAGTTTTGTTAGTATGGAGAGATTAGTTATGTTAGTAGGAGAAAATACTCCTTGTTCAGGTATATTTGGAAAGTATAATTTTAAATACAATTCAGAGACTGGGATTTCCTGTTTATAAACTCTGCAGGTTGTTTTACCCTGGCAACTATTTCCTCAGCTCAGAGAGCAGGATTTAGCCCAGAGGGCACCACAGTCAGTGCAGGCATCTCTCTGTTGCTGTGCCCTGAGTTTCCAAGGTTCCAGACACCCCCAGCTCACTCTGGTGAGTGTTCTGGAGAGGGAGCAGGCCAGGCTGCACCCCAGGCTGGCTGAAAGCCTGGCATTGCCTGCTCCTGAAGGGAGAGGCAGGTTGGCTTCCCCTCCAGGGGACAGGTATCCCTCTTGGTCAGCAGAGCAGGTGAGGAGCTGCAATTCCTTGCTGCAGACACTCCCAGAAATCCCACTGCTCTTCCTGAGCAGCCTGGGGAGCTTGGGATGAAGTTTCACCAGAAGGAAGCCAAGCCAAGAGCTTTCTGCTGCCAAACAAGGCAGTTTTACTGCTTCCATGCACATTCCTGGCTGTTAAACCAGCAGAAAACTACTGTTTTCTTTTTCACCCCTTGGGATTTTTTTTGCTGCCAGCATGTAAGCAGCGAGTCAGATAAGTGTCAGAATTGATGTAAGGAAAGGAGGGAACAGCAATGTGGGAGGAGAAGGAGTAGAGATGTGGCTCCATTCTTTCAGCACCAGTGAGCCCATGGGTTGCTGTGGCCACTTAGGAAAACCTTTGGCAAATGCTCTCATTAGACTGGTTTATTCTCGTTTTTGTTTTTCCCTTCAGACTCAAATGCCTGAATTCGCCCTCTAAAATCAAATGTGGGGATTGCATAATGTGTTTTTATGCTAGCATTATCAGACCTATCAAAATTGGGAGTGCTTTCACTAGTAAACACTGGTGTTTAAATAAAATTATATAAAATACTAAATACAAAATAGCATTTGTCCCTTCATCCCAGAAGCTGACAGTCCAAACACAAGATTAGCACAGGAGCCAGTTAATGTAACTGCATTTTTGCATCTGATAACAAATTTATGAACCAAATCTATTTGAATGCATAAAAAAGGCCCATCTCTCTCCCAGGCTTGGCCCCAACTTTCAGTGGCCAGCATGAGACAGACCCAAATCCCAGCATGTGGGTTGTTCCAGCAGCTGGGATACAAACCAACAGGAGGTTCAGTCCTGCTTCTGTCACAGGAGTGCACCTTGCAGTAGGAAAGGGAGCCACTGGCCAAAGGTGACACTTCCAGATCTGGACAATTAATGCCTGGTTACTGTGAAAGTCCTTGGATTATCCTAAAATTTCATGTCTTAGTAACCAGGTGGGCTTAAACTCAGTCCTGTACAAACTCAGACTGAAGAGTGACAAGAATCCAGAAGCAGCACATCGGCCACAGACTGTCTCAATGGACCAAGACATCAAACTTAGCAAGAATCACTTTTATCTGTAACTTTACTTTTTCTTATCTAATTTTGGCCTGGTTGTAGCTTTGGGGATAACTAAGGCCAGAAGGAGCATTCTGTGTGATCAGAAGAGCTGCCATCCCTTATCTCTTCTAAAATGTGGTGTTTTTTCAAACCTTGTCAGAAAGCTTAAGATCTGTGATCCTCCTTAGGGTGCAAAACAGAACTGAAAAGTCCTGATTTTCAATCTAGCTGTTGTCTTTGCTGTTTTACTTCTTTGTGTTCAAAGGGTTTCCTTGTTATGGTGTCCTAAAATTTCACTTGGCAAGAGTTTCTCTTCTGCTGACAGTTGCTTTTTCAGAGCACCTTGATGCCAGCATAGCTAGAAGCTCAGGAGCCTGTGAGGTTCCCATTAGGCCACTGTCACATCAAGTTCAGCCTAATGTTTAGTGTTTCTTGATTTTTTTTCCCCTTAAATTTATTACTAACTCACCTTCCCATGAGCAGATCTGCACCTTGGCAGTGAATAGTCACATCCTTTTGTGTCAGGGTGACAAGGGAGATGCAGCCCTTCCTGCTGTAGGTCATTGTGCCTTTCACAACTCCTGTAAACCTTCATGAAGTGTTGTTCCTCTAGAACTGCCGGATCTAAGAGAGTCCCTGGGATGTCCTTTCTGCTCTCCTGCAAAACCCACCGTTCTCCTGGTATTGCAGTCTGATGCCACCACATCCAGCCATAGATGGATGTTCTCAAACGCTCTGTAATTGTTCCTTTTTTTTTCATTTTCCCCACCCTGCTGCTTTGCAACACTCTGCTGTTTGATGGCTGACACAGGGATAAGATTGACTTTCTGTGTTCTCCTTTACCCAGCTAGACACCTTCACCACTCTGGTTTTACCAGGTTTTGGTTTGGTTACTAAAGTTTGAACACTGTTGTCTTGTTTACTAACCTCCAGTAGAGATAGAGTCGTGTGAAGCTGCAGGGGCTGCATGTTCTGACAGAAACTTGGAGTTTGTGTTATTGAGTGTTGCTGTGTTTCTCTGCATGATTTTGATTCTTCATCCTTGATGCATAAAAATAATTCAATCTAGTTCCAGCTTATCTTGAGGGAAAAAAAAGTTGTGCAGCTGTGAAGTTACACAACTAAAACGTTATGTGTTGCAGCTTAACAAATCTGTAGTGGTGGTTTGTATCATAAGTTAATGACTAAGGCAGAGAACTTCAGAAATGGGATGGGGATTAAAGGTGCAATGTCAGGACCAGCCACATTTTCTATTACTTGATCTCACAAAGACAACTTAGAATCATAGAATCATTAAGGTTGGAAAAGACCTTTAAGATCATCATGTCTAAAAAGACGTTTCTCAAGGTAAGAGGAAATCACAGTTTCAAATCATTGTGGCAGAAGAGATGAGAAAAGTCATGAGACAAATCGAGTGGCAAGAAGTCAGGAACTCTTATTCTGCATCACAGTACAAGGGGTGTTCAAAGAAATAAAAAGGTGATAGACTAAAAAGCGACACAAAGAAGGGAGGGGGTTGACTGCTACACCACTTATCTTAAAACCCACTGCTGCTGCTGCAGACAGGGTTTACCAGTGCCTGTATAGTCTGAGCCATAGACAGCTGAATGCTGGTGCAATTTTGTTAATGTATCAGATTTGATGCCTTGAGTGGGATCTAAACTCCTGACTTCCTTCCTGCAGGGTGTGCTGATCTCCAGAGCCTTGACACCATGCAGCCCATGGAGAGGAAAAGGCAGGGCTACATTCACGAGCTCATTCAGACAGAAGAAAGGTACATGGATGATCTGCAGCTCGTTGTAGAGGTGAGATGGATTGGATGTGAAAATGCATTGGAAAAAGAATGTCTCAGTACTGATTAATAACAATAAAGGGATTCTTATGAACTGTGAGATGATGGAGGAAGAAAGGTGTGTGGGCACCTCCCTTTCCAGTGAATGATACATGGTTTCTCACCAGGCAGAAGCACCACTTTGTGAAACCCATCAGCTTACAAAGACCTTCCTGTTTTCCAGATCCTGTTCTTAGGTGTTTGGGCTCAGTAAAAAGATGATGGGCTGGGGCCAGCTGTCGAGCAGAGCTGTAGAAGCACCATAAAAGCGGATCACCTGTCTTGTCCACAGTTTTATTTCTGAAAGCAAGACCACCTCCCTTGGCAGGGCAGGGACAGGCCAGCACTAAGTGCACTTGGGTGTCCAGCTTGACCTCTCTGTACAGAACAGTGGTGTGGTGAAGTGGCAGATGATAAACAGTCGAGTGTTCCCCTGAGATGAGGTGCTGAGGGCCCCTGAGAGCAGCTGTGGTTCTTGCACACAGGGTGACCCTGAGTGCTCTGGGTCAGGGGAGAGGAGCAGTGCCTGAGTGTGATTTGTGCAGCGATTGACTCTGCAATCACAGGAATGCTCTTCTGCTGAGCTGTCAGCCTGCAGGTCCCAGTGCTTGTCCTCGCTTTGCAAGTGCTGATGCCGGTGTCAGAATGGGGTCACACGCTCAGGGCAAACAGCTGTCACAAATGCTAATAGGGAATTGCTTTCACCTGCTGAGAAATTAGACACTGAGCAGTCAAAAAAGTCACAGCTGGGCTAAGCAAGAGGCTGAGCTGTTGCTGTTCTCTGAAGAATTGCTCATATTTTGGCTGCAGGTTTTCCAAAAACCAATGGCTGATTCAGGCTGTCTCACAGAAGGAGAAATGGGGCTGATCTTTGTTAACTGGAAGGAACTCATCATGTCAAATACAAAGTTACTGAAGTGAGTACTTACCTGCAGTCTTACATTTTCCTTTTCATTATTCTATAATTTTTTTCCCCAGGAAATTTGCTGGGTTTACAGTCAATATTCTGTCCTTGCTGATTATTTCCTGTGCATGCTTGCATTCAGAACAGCTAAATGCAGTCAGACTGCTTCAAAAGGAACTGAAATAAGAGAGAGAGGGAGAAATAAACACCAAGAACAAATGTGCCTTTGCTGTAATACTTTAAAAACAGACCCTACACAAAAGTATATACATGGGAGCTTTTCTTCCCAGTTTTCTGCAAAGCAACCTTTTATTCTCTTAAAACAATCTTTAGAAAGATACAGTGGCTAGTAATTCACTGAATGGGATGCTGGTTGAATGTAGAGATTGATGCTGATTGTCCCAGAACCCTCAAAGGAGAGTCCCAATTCCCGCAGAGCCCATCAAGGAGATTGTTCAGCTCAGGCTGTTGTGTCGGTGACTTCCCAGAGTTTCAGGCAGGACTCTGGCACCTGCTGGAAGTGCCTGTGCTGTGTAAGGAAGTTCACCTGGCAGGTTTGTGTCCTTCCAGAGGTGGATCTGTAAGGGTTTGGCAGCAGAGTTGGATGGTGATGTCTTTCCTGTTCCACAGAGCGTTGCGGGTGCGTAAGAAGACGGGCGGTGAGAAGATGCCGGTGCAGATGCTCGGGGACATCCTGGCAGCTGAGCTGTCCCACATGCAGGCCTACATCCGCTTCTGCAGCTGCCAGCTCAACGGAGCCTCCCTGCTGCAGCAGAAAACTGATGAGGATGCTGATTTCAAAGACTACTTAAAGGTACCTGCTTCAGTAGCTTTTGTGCCTTCTCCTTTCCTCAATGACAGGAGCCCGTCTAACCGGCATCGACCACATCAAAATAACCCAGAAGAGTAAAATCCTGCAAAAATAGCTAAGAAGCTTCCAAGGTGTATTTACATGGTGACTATGGCTAACACTGTGTGTGCTCTTTATTTATAACACTGTTTCTCTCTAGCTGATTTACTTAGGCCATGAAAGGAAAATTGTCACAACAGTTGATATCAGGCATTTGTTTCTTTCATTGTTTTGTTCTTTTTCAACCTGAGTGGAGCCCATGGTGTCAAAATAAAAGCTGGAACAGTTTTGAATGTAAGGATTCTGCATGAACAATGACCCTGTGATTTATGCTGGCAAAGCATCTGGGTGCAATGACACTGCCAGCTTTCCTGTTTGTTCTAGATACAAGTGTTCGCTTACTGAAAAAATCCAAGATCTCTTGGAATGCCTGGAAAAATGAATCTGATCAGAGAATTTTCAGTATTCAGTGCCAGTGATGCAACTGTTTTCTGATGACTAATGCAATGTCTCTGCTCAATCTCTGGGTTGCACCACAGAAACTTGCCCTGGACCCTCGCTGCAAAGGGATGCCCCTCTCCAGCTTCCTCCTGAAACCCATGCAAAGGATAACACGCTACCCTCTGCTCATAAAGAGTGTGAGTACCCCAGCTCAGGTTTGGTAGGTGAATGCTTTGAGTTTGATCTCCATAGCAAATCCAAGATAAAGGCTTGTCCCTTTATGGGGATTTCTCTGACAGGCCCTGTGCTTACCTCTGCTTTTATCTTGTTTTTTCCCCTCTTTGATCCACGCCAGATCCTAGAGAACACTCCGGAGAACCACCCGGACCACAGTAACCTGCGGCTGGCCCTGGAGCGCGCGGAGGAGTTGTGCTCCCAGGTCAACGAGGGCGTGCGGGAGAAGGAGAACTCGGACCGGCTGGAATGGATCCAGGCCCACGTCCAGTGTGAAGGCCTTGCTGAGGTACCTGCACTGCTGCTCTGCAGGGCTGAGGCTTTTCAGTCATTTCAGCAAGGCTGGGGAGGGAATGGGAGTCCTTGCTCACATTCCTTATTGGAGCACGATCCACTGCTGAGCTCTAGGCAGGAAAGCTTTTATTGAATTCTACTCACAGCCATAATGTGATGAACCACTGTGTTTGCATGACTGTAGTGGCAGAGAAATCTTGATTTATCAGCTTAAAAACTGGTACTATTTAGACCATTAAACAGACAGAAATAACTCTTCTCTCTGAATTCCTGATCATGCTCCCATTGGGCTAAGTCAGGTGTTACTATGGAGGATTTCACTTAGTGTGTGTTTCCCAGGGTTTTCCTTCAAGCAGGAAGGGAACAGCAGCCCTTGGTGCCAGATCCTCAAGGATATGTGGTATTCAAGCTCTTGTACCTTTCAGGACAGCCTTCAAACTGAGCTGTGTGGGGCAGTTCTCCACTGCATAAGGAACCAGGGCTTGACAGACCCAGAAGGTCTATCCTGGTTCCATCACCTAATCACCTGTAAGAGGTGACCTGACTGCAGCCTGTGCAGCCTCTTCTTAAACACAGCTTCTGGACAACACAGAAGTGGCCATGCAGTAAATGCCTCCATCAAATGTCTTCCCTCTGTGTGTTTTTGGTAAAGCTTAAATCTCCTCTAAGATGGGAGTTGTGCTGTGGCCGTGCCTGATCACAGAACAGTTCCCTTCTCTTCATTTATAATGGAATTCGTTAAACAAAACAGAAGAGTATTTTCAGCAGCTTGATCAGTCTCCACGGTGAAGAGGAGCAGGAGCTGACGTCTGCACAGACTTGCTGCTGCTAATGGGTTTTGTCTCTTCCCAGCAACCTGTGTTCAACTCCCTCACAAACTGCTTGGGACCACGGAAGCTCCTGCACAGTGGGAAGCTCTACAAGGCCAAGAGCAGTAAGGAGCTGTATGGGTTCCTTTTCAATGACTTCCTGCTGCTCACCTACATGGTTAAACAGTTTGTGTCTTCCGGATCCGATAAACTGTTCAGCCCCAAATCCAACTCCCAGTTCAAAATGTACAAAATGGTGAGTGAGTCAAGGTGCTCCGTGGTCCTGTTGGTACAGTGGGTCCTGGCTTCTGATGAGGGATCTGCTCTCCCCCTGGGATTAGCTGTGTGGCCCCTTTTGCTGTCACATGGGCACGTTTGGCAGACAACTGCACAAATGACATTGCCTTAGTGCCCAGAAAAGGACAGACTTCTGCATCTTGGTTTAACAAACACTTCTGTCCCCTTTGGGGGGGAAGGGCAGAAGTAGCATCATGCCTGAACAGCTGAGTGGGATGTTCATAAGCAGGAGGAGGCTTGATTTCAGTTTGCACAGGTTCCTGCATCCACAAGAAAATTCCTGTCCTTCAGAAAACAGTAGAAGGTGCAAAGTTTTAGTCTCTGTGCCCACACAGTGTGTGTTCTCAGGATTCTGAAACTGGAGACATAAGTTAAGACAATCAGGGCTGCTTTCCCAGAAAGAACCTGAGAGATTTCTCTCAGGAGGAGAGGATTTCTGAGCTCCACACTGCAGCTCTGCCTGCACACCTCTGCCCCTTTCACAAAGCACTTTGCCTAGGAAAACAGAATGGGGTGAACTGCCAGAGTAGTTTTTCTCTCGGCCCTTTCTTGCATCCTTTAAAATGTGATTTCATTGTTTGTCCTGTCTCCTATGACTTTCATTTTCCCTACAGTAAAACAGTGTATTTAAACATGCTTATAGAGTTTCTGCCTATTGTCACAGGGTGATGCTGCCACAGTGACATCTGCTTTTCTTTCAGCCTGTTTTCCTTAATGAAGTCCTCGTGAAGCTGCCCACAGACCCTTCAAGTGATGAGCCAGTTTTCCACATATCACACATTGACAGAGTTTACACACTTAGAACTGACAACATTAACGAGCGGTGAGTAGTGAAAGTGAAAGTCTGAGCTTAAACTTGTTCATTGATGCTGCAGGCTGTGTTTGCAATGAGCAGACATGGGGGCTCTGATCTCAGAAACAAAGCTGTCTCTTGGTCAGGAAATAAATTCACTTGACTCTCATTTCAATGAAAAGTTCTCTCTGATTTTGTTCTGCTTCTGCAGCAGCTCTTGCAGTGGCATCCAGCCACATCTGCTGCTCCTTGATGTTTCAGTTGTATCAAAGAACAGTTTAGGGCTGCAAAGTCCAGCATTCCATAGGACTCTTCTCCAGTCCTGCATAGTCTTTAATGTGACCCAGCAGTCTTTAATAAAACAGCAGCTCCACGTCCATTTATTTAGGCTGATTTGGAATGTGGCATAAGATTAAATCTGAAAACTCCGTTGCCTTAGTCCATGAACTGACTTGATTTGTGATGCCTCTAAAACTTAGGGAGGGGGGCATGGGGAAAGAGAGTGGGGCTGAGTCATTGAAGATTTTTCCTGCCTGTGGGATGACCCTGACTGTAGGGATTGCTCTTTGCAGGACTGCCTGGGTCCAGAAAATCAAAGCAGCATCAGAGCAATACATTGAAACGGAGAAGAAGAAACGTGAAAAGGCTTATCAAGGTACCCACTGAGTTCTGTATTTCCCTCTCATCCACCTGGATACAGGGGCAGGGCATTTTCTGGAGGACGCCAGTGTCTCTCCTTCTTTAGATCTATTGCCAGTTCTTACAGTTCCAACCAGTCTGTTTATTTCTGACCTCTTTGTTCCCAGCTCGTTCACAGAAAACCTCAGGAATTGGACGCTTGATGGTGCACGTGATTGAAGCAACAGAACTAAAGGCCTGTAAGCCCAATGGTGAGTGAGGGAAACAGTCTCAGAGCACTTTTATTCCTGTAACATTTGGAAAGGCTTGCTGAGAGGAGTTGGTCATTTGGAAATGCTGTGGTTGGTCTACAGTTTCTGTATGAAATAGTCATTCTTTAGCTTCAGAGGAATGAGTGCAGAACCAGCTCTGTGCTACTCTGGGATACAGGGATTGCCTGATCCACACTTCCTGGCAGCAGCACTGATGTGTGTCCAGATGGAGGGTGCAGTTCTGCACTGCAGAGGGGTTTCACTCCCTGTTCTGTGTTTAGGGAAGAGCAACCCCTACTGTGAGATCAGCATGGGCTCCCAGAGCTACACTACCAGGACCCTGCAGGACACCCTGAATCCTAAGTGGAACTTCAACTGCCAGTTCTTCATCAAGGATCTGTATCAGGATGTCCTGTGTATCACCATGTTTGACAGGGATCAGTTCTCACCTGATGGTAAGTGTGAATATTTAGGCAGAGAATGTTTTTTTGTTAGCTGAGGTACCCAGTTCCTCAGCAGCAGTTTCAAAAGCCTGTAAGTCTGACTGCTGCCTGAGAAATGTTGGGTTAAAACAATGTACTCAGAAGGTTCAGTAGCCTTCCAGAGCCAGTAACTCCAGGCAGTGAGATTTGATCCCAGTTTGGCTTTTGTATTATCAACAGAATTATCTTCTTGTCAGACTGAGGAGACAGACAAGTTGAAAGCAGAAATTCTACTCACACCAGGTGCTCAAAAATAAGGTCCTGAGTTATATTTTCACAGCAACAGCTTGATCAGCTTTCTTGTTGCCTGGAAACTGAGCACGTTTTTGGCAGTCAGTTCCTTCTCATATTCTCTAAAAGGTTAAGTGCTTTTTCAGGGCTCTGACACACAGTCAATTATTGCAAATTTGCAGGGAACTGCCTTGACCTAAGATGCCTTGTGTGTAACCATAGCTCAGTCTTTTCTCCTGTGAGTTTGGCTGGCTGCTTCTCCCAGCTGAGTCTTGTTTTTCACTCCATGGTGAACCTTTTAATGCACACACACACAAAGATGTCATGTAAGAAATAGGCACACAGAAGATGTATGATTTCTGAACAGGACTGTAAACCTACTAGTAGCAGTAATTGCTGAATGTCATTGTTCTTGTGAAAAGCATGATATATAGACATAATTAAAAGTTGGCTGAGCCAAAATAGTTGAATTTTAATGGCTTTGAGCACCTCAGCTGATTTGTAAACAAGTTTCATCACCTAACTCTGACCAACCAGCTCTCAAACTGAAGAACACTTGAAATTGTGTTTCTGAAAGGGTATTTTCTAAGAGTATTTTTAAAGCCCTTAGCTCAAACTGTGACATCCTAATTCCACAGCATTGTTCTCTTCTAAAAAGGCCCTTTTTTGTCACTGCTGGCTGGTATACACAGGGCTGGGGTCCAATCCAGCTGGAAGCCTGGAAGTGGTGCTCTGGAACTGAGCATGTACCCCACAGCATTGCATTAACCTGACTCACTCAGATTTTCTAAACTCAGTATCTTTGCCTAATGAAATTCCTTCTTCATTTGCCCAACAGATTTTCTGGGCCGTACTGAAGTTCCAGTGGCAAAAATCAGAACAGAACAAGAGAGCAAAGGCCCCACAACTAAACACTTACTGCTGCATGAAGTTCCAACAGGAGAAGTGTGGGTGCGCTTTGACCTGCAGCTCTTTGATCAGAAAACACTCCACTAAGGACGCTTTTTTTTTTAATTTATGAAGGACAACTGAAGCTGACAGCCTGAACATCTTTTGGTAAAAGATTTCTTGCCCCATGCTGGTTATTAAGCAAGAATTCCTGCTGCTTCTGTATTTCCTCTTAGCTCCTGGTTGTGCTTAGTTCCTTGCAGTGTTGCGAGTTGTTGTTGATCTATGCAAACACAGATGTTACTGTAAATACAGTACTAGAGCTCAGTGCCTTTTTATTATGTTGGAATAGCTTGGGTTTGGATGCCAATGTTTCCATTTTCAGGGCCATAAAAAGTATTACTTAGAAATGTGGCACCAAGCTGTTTGTATATTTTACCACTTGGTCTGACAGACAGACTGAGGAATGGTTTAAGCTCAGCACTAGAATCATTCCATTTGAAATCTTAAAAGTGATATCCACTGGAATTTTCCCATCTCAGGATGATAGTTTTAACGGTTAAATGCTGAAGAAGCCTTAGCACTGGAGAAGTCTCCAATATATTGTATATTCTTTTAAGAATCAAATGTAGTTCTTTACTTGACTTTAGTTCTGCACTGGAATCAGTAACTGCTACTTGATTTTTCTTTCTGCTTCAGTTTGATTTATCATTCTCTGCTGAGACAATGTGGTTGTGAAGAATAACTAGAAAAAATATTTTAAATACTGTGACCCACAACAACGTGGCAAAATACTCTTCAGCTCTTTGGGTTTTTTCCTAAATATAAGTTATTTGTGTACATTTCCTTGGTCTTCCAGACCTCCATGTGAATCTTGAAGCTTTGACATTGCCAACATGTATATAGAGAGTAAAATATAAGTTTATTAATTTGTCTACAGATGTTTATTGATGCACAGTGATTTTAAAAAAGTATATTTTATTGTACAGGGGAATGTGAAATAATGAGAAACTTATAGGATTTGTTCAAGGAAAGTTTATTACAAGTTTAAAAGGTTTGCTCTGGGGAACTGTCACCCCATTATAAACCTGTAAAATGAACTGGTTGAAAGAAAAATCTTTCTCTTGGCACCAAATCAGGGATGGTTAAAAAAAAGAAAGTTTGTTTATAAATATTTGATACATGTAACCATTTTACTGCCTCCCTTAAACTGCTTTGTTGCAGAAGCACAGCATGCAGTTCTGAGCAGCCTGTGCCCTTGTTTTCCACGGGTGCAGAAATCTCTCCTGAAGTCTGGCAGTTTCCCACCCAGTCGCCATCTGTGCACCCTCCTGTTACTGAGTCAACCTCTGTTACATTTAACAGTTTTCTGTGGTTCAGTATTTCTAATCCTAAATAAAACTCTACTCTTGGCAACACATGGGAGATTGTGTCTGTACAACGGGCCTTTGGAGGACAGAGGAAATTCTGTTTCCAGCCTTGGAGCCCAGAGCTGCTGAGCAGCCACAGCAGCAGGGACATGGGACAGGTCTGAGGGCACTGGCAGCAGCTGCTGCTCAGCACCAACTCTCCAAAATGCACCAGATGTTTTGTGCATCACTTCCCATCTCCTCTCCCCTATTTATTTCCTGCCTTCTCGAAACACCTACAATGTACATTAAAAGTTTGATTTACTGCTTGGACACTGTCTCCAGGAGAGAACACCAGCACTGTCTTTATTGAGCTCAGCCCAGGTTAAACCTCCTAAAACAGCAGGTTTTGGCCTGTAGAGCATTGAACTGGATCTGGCAAGAAAAGGAGCAGCACCTCAGACATTTCTTTGGCTGCTGGGTAACTACATGTTTGAGGACAGTAAGTTTAAGGACTACATGTTTAAGACAGTAAGTTTATTGCAGTTTGCCCAAAGACCTGGCCTGCTCTCCCTTGCTTTGGCAGTGCATGTAACCTGTATTTAAGGGGTACCTTTGGTGGCTGTGCTTGCTGCTGTGGTCAGCTGGGGGCCAGGTGACATCACTGGCTCTGTCATCGTGCTGGCTGATGACTTTCGTCCTTTAAAGAGAAGGAAAAACTGTTGCCACGCTTCTGTAAAGATCAGCTGAGCTGTCAGATTATTTCCTTCTGCACAGCACACACTGAGCTTGCCTGGGAACTCCCCAACCCTCCTTAGACAGGACACCCTCAGTGCTGCCACAATGGGTTTGAAATGAGGAAAACAAAACCCCTGCCATTGCTACTGTGCCTCAAAACCTGGGCTTAGTATAGATCCAGACTGTGTGTCCTGGTGAAAACCATGTTCAAACATGGTTTTAAATGGACCCTTAAATGCAGTAGTAATGAGTTAGGAGAACTAGAATGTGCTCCTCTAGAGCAGCCCCTCATCAGTGACATACTCTGTTGAGTTCCTGCAGGTCAAAGTGGGACTCCAAACCTCCTCACATCTTCCAGCAGCCTGGACACGTCTTCTGAAGAATGGATCATACTCTGATGGGTCATAATCATCCAAAAACACAAAGCCCTGTGGGAGAAGCAGGTCCTGGGTCAGGTCTGAGAAGATATTGGTGGTTACAACAGTGAGAGCAGCCAGCCTGGGTGGGACAGAGCCTGGCACAGCATAACACAGCACCAAAGGTGGTTGAAAGAAGAATTTCCAAATTTTCATACACTGCACCTCAGAAAGAAAGTGACTGAACTGTAACAGGAAAATTCCTCCATCCATTTTAATTTATCACAGGTACAAATACATAATAAATTACTTCTTGAAGCATCCAGAAATAATTACAGGCTAAAATGCTAACCCTAACTAGGACAGTCAAGAATGGATTTTTTTTTATTGGAAAATGTTTTTCCAGAGAAGGAAGCCCTGAGATTGGTCCAATTGGTCAGAGCATGGTGCTAATAACACCAAGGTTGTGGGTTTGATCCCAGAATGGGCCACTCACTGAAGAGTTGGACTTGATCCTTCTGGGTCCCTCCCAGAAGGGGAATATTCTTTGTGATTTCAGCAAAACAGATATTAAAAAGAAAAGAAAAAACAGGAGTGAATGAGCCCTCACTAGCCACAGCCTTAGGCAGGTCACTGGTCTGCAAGATGCCAGCTCCAAGTCTGGATTCATGAGCTGGCCTTTCCATCTATATATACATTGGAATAAAGACCTGAACCCACACCTCATGGTCCAGCTCCAACACATCAACAACCCTGCCACAGGTGAAGGAGAAGCCTGATAGCAGGGAAGAGAGCAAAATAAAATGGGCAAAAAAGAAGGGAGGGAAGGGAAAACACATCCAGAATTAACCACATTAACTAATCCACACAAATGTCTCAAGTTCTGCAAAATTTATCATATACTGCCATGGTTAATGCAAACTTATGCAAATAAGTTGTCCTGTAAATATGAAGGGCCTCAGCCTGCTTTTCATATCAGCTGGTGACAGACCTGACACCACAGAGCAAGGAGAAAAGGCAGAAGCTGATCACTGGTGCTGCTGCTTCTCTCCTTCAGGCAGAAGGACACATCCCAATACATCAGCCATTGCTGCCCAGCAAACTCCTGACCTGGCACAGCAGCTTGCAGGATGGACTGATGCAGAGCCAGATGTGTACAGCACAGCCAGCACAGCCCACAGCCCAGGACTGCAGCAGTGGGACTGGTTCAGCTCTCTGTCATTCCATGCAGTTTAAATGCATGGGTCTGTCACATCAGACCTTTGAAAAAGATAGTTTGGTCTCTTTAAAACAACACAGCTCCCATGTTATTTTCATTTCTGGATTAGTCGCTTGTTTACAGTCTCAGGACTCCACCGTGCAGTGGTTTCCACTGACAACAACTGCCTGCTCTCATAAAGTACTATTTTTGTGGCAGATTACATAACTGCTTTTATTTTTCTCTCTTTTTTTTTTTTTTCATTTCTGAGATGCAGAAAGTTTAGTTGTGGGATCTGATACTCAAGAGTGGTGTGAAATGAACTAACAAGTATTTTCTACAGTGACTACAATTTGCAATTTTGCAATTTTGGTGAACACCGAGACACACAGAATGACAAAATCCCTAAGTTGGATCCACAACCTGCATGCAGACTTAACAAAATTGTTTGTATCTCCCTGTTCCCATATTTTTTCTTTTATGAAAATTGATCAGTAGCATCCAAGGCCACAAAATCGTTTCACTCATGCTCTGCCAACAGAGAGCAGTAGTGCTGTATCTGAACTGAAACATGAGGGTGCAGCCACTCCCTGAAGCCTCTGGTTTCAGCTGACAGAGCTCAAAGTTTTCCCACTAAATGGTCCAGCCCACAGAGGGAAACACACCTCAAAGGATGTCTCATCATATTCAGAGCCCAGCACGTGCTCACTGCACAGAGCAATGCTGCTGTTCATAGCTGCTGGTGAATGTACACAGTTGTAACATCACCATTACAAAGTCCTTGGGAAAAGTAAGTTACAGGCAAGGCACATCTGAACTCCAGGTTATTAACAGACAGGAAATAACAGCTAAACCCCTGATCTTGTCCACAATCCTCTGTACACAACCCTCTCCATGACAGAAATGTGCTGCTCATTGATACCTTCTTTGTTGAGTAGTTTAAATATTGAGAGAATTGTTCTTGTAGCCTTTTCTGCACTTCTTCCCATGACTGGCTGTCCATTTGGTCCTTAATTTTCTGCATAAATGGCTCTGAAACATCCTCAAGATATTTTTGGTACAGAAGCTCTGTCTTTCTCAGATCTAGGAAATCACTGTGCCTCAAATATCTGTCCACCTCCTTAAGTAAGAAAAGGAAAATAAAAACCATATAAACTATTGGCCAACGACAATAAAGATGCCACAGGGGAAGGTTTGCAGCTTGGCTGACCTGACTGCTCACTGCTCCAAGGCACCTGTTTTCCAGCCCTTCCTTCTGCTCCTCCCTCTCTCCACTTCCCACCACTTGTTTCCAAGCTTGCCCTTTTCATGAGCTCTGGCATTCAGACCCTTAATTTTTGAAGCTGTGGTGCAAGACTGGCAGAAAATGATTCACTTTTCCCCATCAGGTCACTGAGCTGAAATCACTGCAGAGCAGGGGGCTGCAAGCAGCAGACAGTGCAAGACAGGCAGCACAAGGACCTTCCCTGCAGCACTGGCAATCTGCTGGATCAGATCAGAGCAGAGCAGCCCTCCTGCCCTCTGCTCACAGCACCACTGTCACCAATTCCACACCCACAGAACAAATATTAGGTGCAAACAGGCAGTTCAAGTCACCTGGGATTGACATTTAGGGTTAACACTTCAGTCCTGTCCAGAGGAGACTGAAAAGATCAGAAGCTCATGACTCTAAATTTGTTTTTCAAGAATACAGGCAATTAACATTTTCTCATGAATCACTGTTTGGAAACTAAAAATATTGACATGCAGGAAAGCACAGAGCAAATGAGAAAAGAGGTTCCACTTCTTACCCTCACAAAGTTTTCTCTGTCCAAGATGCACTGAACAGAAGCAATGATGTCTCGGCTTTGATCAGGTGCTGCCTAACAAAACATGAAAAAAACCCACGTGAGGTGAAGGCAGGACTTAGAGTAGGAGTTAGATTTGCTTTTGAATTCAAAATAATTACTGGTGTCGTGATTGAAGGCACATTCTACCACAACCCAGCTGGCAAATCCTTGCAAGATTTGCTCTGAACAGTTGGGTTAATTAGCAACAGAAAAGCACTGGAAGAACTGGAATGAGAACTGGAATGAACATACTCAGACTCCCTTGGCTGCCCCTCACCACAACCAAACACCACTTCCTCCTGGCCACTGTTTATCACCTGTGCCCAACGTGGCTCCTTAACTCCTGATACGGAGTACAGGCACTGCAGACCAAATCTATCATTTTATGCATAGAATGGAATATTAGCCTGCTACTCCCTGGGCTGAATACTGATTTTTAATTCCAATTGACAGTGTAGTTTTCAGTCATGTCTGCCTTGGCCCTGCTAACCAGCTCCACACTCCTGAAGGTTTATTACACTGAGGTGAGCAGGACACCATACATCAGGGCAGGCAAGGAAGACACCAGAAGTATTAAAAATTCCACCAAAAAAAATGAGAAAGAGGAAATCTAAATTTCTGGCGTGTTTTAAGACCCTTTCATCCTACTATTTGAAACAACTGGTATGTTGTATTATGCCTGATGAATTCACATTGTCACAGATCCTTTCTAAAGCCAGAACTGTAACAGCAGCACAAAGACATGGCCCTCAGTCCAGCTAAGAACCATCACTGGTGAACAGGAGAAGAGTTTTCCTTCAGGATGATACATATGTGAAGAATCCTTAAGAACCAAAGGAGCTGGATGTCCTATGACTGAAGGAATGAAGTTTTTTCTCCCTGGCAAAGAGCAGGCGCAGGGGCAGCCTCATCACAGCACTACTCACAGGGCAGCTACAAAGAGGATGGAGACTCTCACTGCACCAGAAGCCACAGCAGGAAGACAAGGGGTAAAGCTGTACAAGTTGCATGGGCAGAGGTTTCATCTCAATGCAAGAAAGAAATTTTTACAGTGAGGTCTATCATTCACTGCACCACCTCCCCAGAAATGTGGTGGAGTCCCCATCACTGAAAGTTTTCAAGGTGCAATTGGACAGGGAACTGGAGGCCCTCATCTGGTGTCTCTTTCCCATGAAAGGCTGGACCAGACAATCTTCCAAGGTCCCTTCCATGAGTCTGTGATTCTGACTAGTCACAAGCTTGTTTCAGGTTTTATGGGAAACTTTTCCACACACCAAACTGCAAGTCATTCAATAAAGCTGCCTCAAAAGGATGCAAGAGCTCAATAAAACCCATTGAAACTGTTGCTATTTTCAGAATTCTTTGTTCTCCTTCTCCATGACAAACATCTCTCAGATTTTACTGAACTTTGCAAATAATTTTTCATCTTCCCTTCATGACTTCCATTTCATTCCTCCACTCACTCACACCTTCACACAACAGAAGCCCCTCCTTCTGTGCTAGCCAATCTTTGGCAATATTTTCCTTCTCAAAATGTCTGCTGCAATCAAAATCACTGGCTGTGCCACTCTGCTGGTGCTGAGGAGAACCTCTGGATAAATCTAAGGAAAGGAGAAGGTCTGCATAAAAAGACAACCTGCTTTACAAAAATCAGGTTCTTATGCAGGTTCCACAGCCAAGCTACAAACTGGCATGGAATGGTAAGAAGTAACACAACTGCAACACCCATTTCTGAGGGACAGACTGAAGCACAAAGCTCCTGCTCAGGGCTCACAGATGAGTTCAGGCACATGCCAGGGATGAATTCTGGGAGCACAGACAGAGCAGGAAACACTGGCAGGATTTCAGTGGGATTGGGTGGCCAGTTCCAATACAGGACCCAGTTACACACCTGGGATCCCAGTCACAGATCCTGTGTCCTTCACAGCAGAACCTACAGCTGCACCAGTGCTGGGGGTCACTCACCTTCCAAGGCTGCTGTCTCTTGGGTTTTCTCACAGGTTTCCCATTTGCAAATCTTTGTAGCCAGGGACCCTCTGAGCTGTTCACACTACCCATGGTTGGATTAGTCTGGGAAGAATAATAAAACTGTCAAAACCATGTCAAACTATTGCATAAACACCAAAAACTAAATTTTCTTGCAATTCCTACTGATCAATGAAACAGATCTCCAAAGGACTTCTAACTGCTGATAGCTGCAGCATTTTCCTGTCACAGTAGGTAAAACAGAGATAAAGTATCAGGTTTACAAGCAGATTCTGCCTGTGCTGGGACTGTCTGTCCCCATCTCCACACACCACGGACAGAACTTTTTCTTTCAAAGAACAGTGTTTGACAAATTATTTGAAAATGCCTGTCAGCATTGGAAACATTTCCGAGTTATCAAATTTCACCTCCAGACTATTACTTCTTTCCTTTGTGCCTTTCTCCATCACATAAAAGTCCCTTTCAAGTAACTGGCACATCCTACTCCAGGGATGGCTACATTTTATTGGTTTTTAAAGTTAGTTCTACCGGATGAAGCTTATGCTGAAGTGCTAACTCAGCTCCAGTCAGAAAATTCCATCTTCTCTCTTGCATGTGCATCAGGATATCTGGATTGATTTATAACAGGAGACAGTGGAAACACAGAGGCAAAATGCCCTTTACAGGACCCTCCATTTAAATGCCTATTTATTTCAGATTCACTGGAGACACACACTGCTTCAAAAAAGATACTCAATTACTTTTTGCAATATCTAGTTAAAAGAATCTGCAAAGAATCTGGGTATCCATAGAAGATAACGTTTCTTTGTAGAAGACAACACTTAAGTTTATTCTGTCCTATCCAGCACTTTAATGACAATATCTGACTCCCAACTTACCTCTCTGGAGTGCAGGTTCAAATTTCTTACCATCATGTCAAGTCTGTAATCTACATCTTTATTTGTTTCATTTCATACTCCCTGCTCTTGTGCACTGACAAAAACATCTGCTGGGATATTCCTCAGTCTTCACAGCACGTGACAGATTTGGCATCAGACAAATCCACCACACCACCCTGTGAGCAATATATCCTCCCTACCTGCACAGGTGCCACAGGCTCCTGTGTCATGCCACCATTTACAGATTTCCTTCAACTCCAAGCACGTTTATTCTTCTGAGACAGGGATGCTGTAAATCCCTGGACAAGCTTCAGGAAATACATATATTTTAATATTTCTAAGCTTGTAAAACAAGTAAACCCCCAACAATTACTCCCCTTTCTATCTGTTTTTAGTAGCCAGTATTAAGACTCCATCCAGCTCACAAAGAAAGACTGAGCACAAAGCAGAGAAGGTGTCTGACCTCCTCTGAGAATTCTGTCTCCCCTGGGGTACCCAGGGGAGACAAAACAGACCAAACACAAAAAATCTGCCTCTGCAGCAATCTGCCTTCAGGAACCTACAAATGGTAAAGACTCTATCTGCAAATTCCCCCCACCCTCCCCATCTTCACAACTCACGCTGCTACTGAATCTTAATCCTTTCTTTTTCTGCTTTTTTTGGACTCTTGCTAGGAGATGCCAACCCTCCTCTCTGCAAAGGCAGGGCTCACTGATATGAGAACAGCAGCTGTTTTGCAGGTCTTGAAACTACACGTTTAATCACAGGCTTAGACAGAAATAGAGTAAAGGATTTCCAGAATCTGAGTGGATAAAACAAGTATTTAGTCAATGCAGCAGTTGCAGTCTGCAGATGCCAAATCCCATGAGCAGGTTTGGCTGTTCTGTATTAGGGAATTTGTTTCACTGTGCCAGACCCCTGGAAGTGTCCAAGACCAGGCTGAATGGGACTTGGAGCAATCTGGTCTAGGGGAAGGTGTTCCTGCCCATGGCAGGGAGTTGGAACAAGATGGTCTTTAAGGTCCCTTCCAATCCAACCATTCTGTGATGATTAAACCTGAGAATAACCATGCCTAAAAATCCTTGCTAGATAAACACACATCCTGCTGTGCTGTCAGCAGTGTAGCTCTGCATCAGTAAGTTTTAAAGACAGGTTTCTCTTCTTTCCTCAGTAAAACAAGGTTCTTCCCCAAACACCCACCTGCTAAAATTCACACTCTCTGTGCCCAAACACGAGGCTTTGCAGCAGCTTTGAAGAAACGCATTTTATTCACCCTGTAACAAATAAAAGCACCCTCACGCATGTTTCAGTCCTCTCAAATTCCCGTTCGGCCATGCAGGCTCACTGCACGGATGTCACCTTGCACAAGCACAGCGGGCTGCCTTTACTGGAGCCTTGGTCCCCTCTCATGGCCTCAGATACAGGGACAGAGAACCAGTCTCTAGTGCGAGCGAGGCAGCTCTGTGATCAGAACCTTTTACACGGTGAATGCGGAGCTAACAGGTAACGCGTGTATGCCCGGAGGGTCCTGGCCTGGCCCTGCACTTCGGAGGCAGCGAAAGGGAAAGGTCGAGCTCCCTCTGGTCCCGGCCCGCCCCGCACTCTGCCCGGTCTTGAGGCGGATCCCGCAGGCCTCAGGGAAGAGGCGGCGAGCAGCGAAGATCCACACCCACCACCCCCGTGCCGGAGCCCCTCACTGGGGATGGTGAACACAGCCCCAGGGGCGGCGGGACAGGGCGGTAACAGAAACCAAGGCCGACCCCGCGGCCCCGCCCCGCTGAGGGGAAATGGCGCCTCAGCGCGCCTTGGCTGCTCCTCGCAGCAGTCGCACCGCCCCTCCATGACCTTCCGCGAAAAAAAATAGTCCCTCACCCATCACCCACAGCCTCTCGCGATGAAGAGGTGCCGCCCGTGGGGACAGAGACCCGGCTACCCGGGTAGGGACGGACAGGGACACAGAAACCCGTGGGGACAACGTTACGGCAGTCCTGATCTGGCCCCGAAGACAGACGGGGCGGAGGCACAGCCGGATCCCTCCGCGCCCGGCCGCGCAGCGTCCCGCGCTGCCATGGCAACCCCAACGCGCGCGCTCCCGTTGCCAGGGCTTCCCACCAATCAGAGAGGGAGCACGCGGTGAGCGAGCCAATGAGGAGCGAGGACGGCTCCGCCAAGCCGATGGGAGCGGGGCCGAGCAGGACCGAGCCTGGACCGAGGCGAGCCGAGTCGAACCGAACGGGGCCGAGCCGAGTCCAGTCGAGCGGAGACGAAGCGAGCCGAACAGGGACGAACCGAACCGAGCCGAGCCGAGCCGAACCGGTGCAGTCGTGCTCCCTGGGTTATTATCCAAAGTTCATTAAATCGTATTACAAGATTTCACACGTCTCCCTGCAATGCTGACCATGGCACTAAATTTGAAACTGCGCTCGGCCAGAAATATCATCAGATGAGGGAAATGTCAGGGCTTTTCCCCCCAGCAGTGCTGCACTGACACACAGGTCTCACAATAACTGTGTGCCATGTAGACGGGGTGTTTCCTCGAGCCCTTTACACTTTGTTTTTCAAAATGTATTATTACTGATTTGTCAGCGCCCCAGGCAAGACGAGACCCTTGTGCCCAGCAGCCTGCCAGTGCCCCGGAATGGGGATCCCCCTGCACGGCTGTGCCCAGGGTGCGTTCATTCACCTGTCCGGGGACTTGGTAGAGCAGCGTGTCAGAGCTAAATCCCATATATCAGTCTGGAAAGACAGACCCCCTCCTGGATCTCCCACGCTCTTAATCTCTATGTTACTAATTTCGTCATTTTTATCCATTGTCATTGTCTGCCAGCACTCTTGAAGGACTTAGGCTGAGCAGTTTAAGGGATAACTCACTTTATTAACAAATACACTGATCACAGAAGACTGTCACAGAGTCGGGGCAGAGATTGCCACTGACAGTGCACTGACTGCAAGAAGAAGTTTGAAGCGATACACAGGCTCTGATCGCCAGTGAAAATTTGAGATCATCAACGTGCACAGAGCAGGGATCCTATCCAACACGTGTGCCCCTGGGGGAAAAGCCAGGATCAGCCCATCAACTGAATCCAGAAGTTATATGGAGCCTTTCCTAAGTTGTCTCCCTCTTAACTCACTGTTACACTATTTCTTTACACTTAGGTGAAGCTTGAGTGATTCTAGTCAAACATACTTCTGTTCTTGAGTGGTGTGAAATTCCCTCACTTTGCTCTCAAAGATATAGTTAATAAAACTGAGAGTGTGTGCTCAGGGAGGGGTGGTCACACTTTGGAGGTGGGTAATTTTGGGATGGAGGTGTGTGACATCATTGCAATGAGAATATAAAGAGTGGTGTTCATCTGAGGAGAGCGATTTCCCCACAGTTGCTGATTCAGGAACAGGATATCATCTCCTCCCTCCTGTGTCTGGCAGCTGCTGCGCAGTTTGTTGGCTAAGAGGTACCACCAAGCTCCCATTCCTGCAGGGATCACAACAGAGCCTGGCCATGGGGTCTCCATCCCACCCCACCTTTTGTTTCATCCCTCCTTAGCACCTGCTTCAGGCTCCAGGAGGTGTTGCATGGGGAACTACCATGGAATGAATTCTGTGCTTGCCAACTGCATTCCCTCCTGGAAATAGCAACTGCATTTTACCCCTAAAATTTCCTAATGTTACAGCTTCTGTTGGAATGTGACTAAAACTTTAGCTTTAAGATTTTTCCCCAGATGTCTTCAATTTTCCCCCATTTCCCACTTAATCAATCCCATGACTGTAGTTACTCAAGCTTCCCAACATCCAAATGGAGTTCAAGAGTGTTTCATGCATTTGTATTGCATGGATTTTTTCATGTTTGTGGGGTGGCCAATAGGCTAATTGCCTCATAATAGTACAACCTTTAACACAGAATACCTTTATCAAGACAAAAAGCAAAAGGGTTAATATCAATAAAACAAATTCCTGTAGCAATTGGTGATCATCTAAAGAGGGTATCCCACCACCAGTGTTCTGCATCGTTCTTGACTGGTTCCAAAACATAATGTATTTTCTCCATATTGTGATGGACAAGGAGCAGAGTCCTTTGTCCATTTTCTTGAGCTTGTTTCAGCAATTGTTTTGTCTTCATGTAGCAGTTTCCTGCTCAAGGTGAGATTTGCTCCAATAGGGGTGGGAAGCAGCATTTAGGTGAATCAACATTACCTTGAATCAGCATTTAGTTAAACTGCAACAACTGGTAAGATGTGACAGGAGCTGAGTAAATAAAACCACATCCCATAATTTCAATGAACTTACAAACACAAACATTTGAGGGATTACTTGTATCTACATTAACATTATCTATAAGTTATCATGGAATCACAAAGACTTCTCATGCTTCTGTCACCAATATGTACAATTAACAATGCCTCTTTTAACAATGTCTCTTTTTTCCAAATCTGCCACCACGCTATCAGAGGGTATTGTTTACATTAGCAACTTGAGAAGAATGCAGTGGTGTTGATAATTGTTTTTCAGAGTCTGACTTGCCCCACATTCTTTCAGATTCTGTTTGTATCCCTGGCAAACCAGAACCTCTCACTGTGAAACTCCATAAAGTTCCATCCAAGAGTTTCCAGGTTCATCTACAAAGTAAATCAAATGCTAAAAGCACAAGCACTTCAGCCTTAGTTAACCATATTTCCCCCAGAGGCCAGACAGAGGCTTTTGCTGTGGAATATTCCTTTATTATTCCATCAATTGATATAAATTTAATTTTATTGCAACTGGGTATAATTCTAAAAAATATTTGCTGTTTTCTTTGTAATCACTAATACTTGAGCCCTGCACAAATTAAAAATTCAACCAAAATTTTCTGGGGAATTTGAGGAATATTATTTGAAGGTTTGGGGCATTTATTTGTGAGCCACTTACTGCTAATACCCACCAGGCAGGGTGGCTTGTTGCCGTCCCCAGGAATGTGGGGGGATTTGCCATGGATTCTGTCAAATTAAATCCTGTTGTGCTGAGGAAGGCACATGCTATTTCTGATGCAAAAATCTTTCCTGAGTTTGTTTTTCCTCATTCCTGCTATTTTTCCTCACTGCAGTTAAAGACTGAACCAGTTTATGGATGTCATCCCTTGAGGCACCACATAACCAGCACTTAGGTACTCCCAACTCTCGAGTCTGGCTCCACAGGTCACACCATTCTTTATCGAATTTGAGTCTCTCATTAGACCTTTCATTAAATTTGGACCTTTCATTAGGCCTTCCATTAAATCTGGACTGTGGAGTATTAAGCTGGTGGACTCACTGTGCATGGTCCATCGTCTTCTCCAGAGATGAACTCACCACTCCTTGCACAAACTCACATGGGGAGGTTACGGGGATTCGCTGGCCTGGAGCCCAACCATGACTGGTGTTTGTGTTATTCAGAGCATGAGCAGCTTGCAAGCAGTCTTGGAACTTGGCAGCAAATATCTTTAGAGTATCTGGGAGGCCTTGGATGAGAGGAGTTAAGCAGGCTGGGTCAATGGGAGCCTGCATGGGAGATTTCCTGCTGGGCTCTCTGTTGTACATGGTCTGTATGCAGGCTGCCTTCTGCACTGAGGCTGCCAAGTCAGAGCTGCCTGCAGTCTGAATCACCAGCGAGTCTCCTCTGTCCTGAGGCTCAGCACTGCCTGCCCAGTGCACAGCCTGTGCAGTTAAGGAGTAGCCGTGATCTCCTGGCAGGATAATGAGGGATACTCCCAGTCTCCAATAGCCTCACACTTCTTCTCACTCAACAAAATCCTGTCACCCCCTGTGAGGGACACTCGCCAAATATACTCAGCTTCAAATTCTTCCTCTCACCTTGAGATTTTTCCTGCAGTTGTACTAAATCCTCTGGTGACCAGAGGTTTGTATGTGCAGGAGTGCAAATTTGTACATGCAGGAGTGCAAATTTCAGTACCAGTTTCAGTCTGAACTAATGGTGTCGAGGAGACCAGGTTAGAGTCAGGTTCAGAGGTCCCTGCAATTTCAACATCATTACCAGCACACCAAATGTCCCCATCACAAGTCTCAGTCAAGATCTATATAATCTACCAGCTTCTGGAGCCATCTATCCGAAACAGGAGCTTGTTTTTCCAGCACCTGTTTCTCTGTGTTCAGCTGCAGCAAACAGAGCTTTAAGGTGATCAACCTCAGTTTTAAGGTGGCCAACCTCTGTTTTAAGATGGTTATTCTGAATCACACGGTAATCAACTTGGATTCCCAGTTTTGCTTCTGTCTCCCTCTCAAAGGCTAAGGACGACTTTAATACCTCATTTTCTGATTTTAACACAGTATAATCTAGATCCAAAACTATTTGGAAACGAGGGTGTCCTTAGATTCTTTCAGTGCATGAGAAAAGCATGCTCCTAAAACTGCACAAATGACATCTTTACCTCTTACCATTTTAGATTTTTGCTCATCCTTCCATTGTTCAATGTGTTCCATGACTTTCCCTTCATCTTTCCAAAACTTTTGAGCCTGCTCCTTCCCACAAAGAGGCACATTTGTGTTTTCACAGCAGCCTATCCATGGCAATTCTACTGACAGTGCCAGTTTTCTGTCAGGTAAAGGCAGGGGGAGGGTTTCCTCAAACCTTTTATATTTGATCAATCTGTCAGCACCCCAGGAAAGATGAGAACTTTGTGCCCGACCAGCCTGTCAGTGCCCCAGAATGGGGACCCTGCTGCACAGACCAGTGTATTGGAGCGTGGTTCCATTAACCTTCAGTCAAAATCCCTATTTCAATTTAGAAAAAGAGGCCCCTCCTGGATTCCCCCTGCTCTTAAGTCAGTATGTTAGCAGTTTTGTCAAGTATGCTACCTGTGATGGAGTCCTCAAAGGACCCACACTAACAGTTTATGGAACAACACAGTTTATAAATATAACAGAAAATTGTGACAGGTTGAGGTTTGAGGATTGCCAGTGATAGTATCTGACTGCAAAAACGTATCCAAAGCAATTGCGATAGCCAAATTACAAATTGGCCATGTCAAAAAAGGGTCCTTATGTCGATTCTTATGCCCTGGGTGGCAGCAGCAAAGGCCCTGGGGGATCTTTCACACTGTTGGATCAACACAATGTTGGATGGGCAAGCAGGCAAATTTGACATTGGCAGTCCTAAGTGACCGCCTTGAAGATGAGGAGACTACTAGACAGGCCACTCTACAGAACCGAGCCACCACAGACTATCTACTGTTAGCCCATGGACACGGATGCGAAGAATTTGAAGGACTATGCTGCTTCAACCTCACGTCCCACGGAGAGAGCATCCATTCGCACATACAAGCCATCCAAAGTGCAGTCAAGGAACTAAAGACTGAGAAGGCAACTGAGTGGTTTGATAACCTCTTCAAAAATTGGGTACTAAAAGGACGGGTCGCTTCACTTCTTAATGGAATGGTTTGGGTTCTTATTGTTATAGCTTTACTCACCTTGGGGGATGCGTTCAAATGTTCTCAACATGTTATAAAACAAGTGTTTATATTAAACAAAGAAGGGGGAGTTGTGGAGGCCTCTGAGGCCACCACAGAAGAAGCAGCACTTCCATGGAGGGTCTGTAACTTCTAAAGCAGTTGTGTTGTCCCCCTGGGAAGTCTCCCTAAGAGACTTCCCTGGTGCTCGTGGCAAGCAGAAAACTGCATAATCCCATGAGCCTTCAGTTCCATGGTAATGCTCTGTTCCGGATTGGTTGTTACCCTACTTCCTGGTTTTTACCCACCCCCCTCCCCCGATTGGTGTATTTTTGGATCCACTCCCCAATTGGCTGTTTCCTCAATCCCTTCCCCTATTGGCCCCTGTGGCAAACCCCGCCCCCTCAACTCCTTATATAACCCCGACTCCTGAGAGCCTGGTGATCTTTTGAGTCGACGGTTCCAGAGAATAAAGAAGGATTTAGAAGACCAAGTAGACTCCTGTCCTTTGCTCCTGCGCTGCCTGAGAGAAGATTTGCCTAGCCAAACTGCTTTTGCAGCTAGAGCCTGGAGAGCTGACAGGCTTGGCTGCCTCGGCAATCATTCACAAAAGAGCTGCCGGTGTGCCTGCCCCTGAGAAAGAGATTGTCCTTTTCAGGACAACTCACTAGGAAGGTCATGGCACCCAGAATATCTCCACCAAGGTTCTGGGTGGTCGGTGACAAGTGGTGCCCAACGTGGGGTAACCTCGGGTTCCCCTAGTGAGTCGCTCCCATTCGGTTTTAACTGTCGGGAAGAAGAACAGCCTTGGGTTGCTGCTTCCTCGAGGTGACCCTTTTGCCTTTTAGCAAAAGGCAACCGAGAGGCGCCAACTGGGACCTGACAACACCATCGGACGACAGCCCATCGGTTCAGGTGGCCACCCCCCAGTGATTCCTCTTTGACCATCGCCATCGGGCAAAGAGCAGCTGTAAGTTGACTCTATTCGGTCTTTTCATTTCTGTTTCTCCTTTTATTGCTGGGGTGGGATTTGGAGCGCATGATGGGGAATCAGATGAGCTGTCCATCGCTCACCCCGTCTGAACAGGAGTTTTATATCCAAGTTCGTGACACCCTTGTTGGAGTGGAATTTAAGTTTAGTAAGGGGCATTTAAGAAGATTTGTTCATTGGATTTTCAAGTCTTTTCCGGATGCTAAGTTAGGTTCTGTTCAATCCAGTAAGTTTTGGGATAAAATTGGGAAAAAGTTAAATGTTCAGCTTGAAGGGGACCTTTCAGTTGCCAATTTCTTTCCTTTATTTAAGTTAATAATAAAGGCATTACAGAGAAATAGTTCTGGGGATAGATTGAAGGGTGTTCGGGAACCCCAATTAAAACCTCCTACCCCTCTTCCCTCCCCTCATGTCCCTAAACCCACTTCCCTACTTGAGGGTGGGTTGGCGGGTGTTTCCTTGGTGCTGTCTTGGAACATACTGAGGGTGGACTTGGTCCCCTCATCCAAAACATCAATAAAGACATCAAACAGAGCTGGCCCCAATGCCAAGCCTTGGAGAATGAGATTTATTAAATCTAACAGCAAGGCCTGCCCCTATAAGCTAACTTCAGACTAGCTCTATCTTATTATTTTCAGCAGAACTACACACAGAATTGGAGCAGGTCCAAAAGGTGCCATTGTGTTATTTAGCCCCAAGTTTGCCTGGCTCGCTCACAATAAATTCAGGAGCCATATCATATTTGATGTGAGCTTTTTTTTCTGCTATGGGAGGAAGGCAGAAAGTGTAAAGCTGAAAGATTGCAAAAAATGCCAACACTTTCAAAACCCTGTAACAATATCCACACATTATTTGTTCTTGCAAACAGTAACATTGTTCATAACTGGCCACTGTTCTTAGCAAAGACTAACGCTAAGGTTTTCCAGGGCCAGATTTGCAGTAGTTATTCTCTGGAGTTTACTCTTGCTGTCCTGGATGGTTTCTTTGTGGGGAAAAACAAACAAACAAACAAACAAACAAAAACAAACAAACAAACAAAAACAAACACCAAAAGAAAAAAACCCCACCTTTTCTTTGCATGTTACAAGAGATTTCTGAAAATTATTTAAAGTGCTTCTCAGTGTTTATTCTTTAGAGCAGATAACATCTCACAAATGTAGGTATTTTTAATTTTCAGATAGAAACAGAATTGTCATGTTGAGTGCAGTACAGTGTGAGGGGGATCTGAACTTGAAAAAAGCATCTCCATTACAGCAATATGTGACTTCTATAATCATTGATTTTTTTTAGGATTATTTATGTCCTTGTGTCACTATAGCAGACTACTTGAGAGAGAAAGGTAGCTGAATCAACAGAAAATTTGGACTTCATCAACCTCAAGAGTGCTCATTAGAAAAGAAAGTATAGAAGTTTGAAACTTTAAACAAGAAACTGCTGCTTTACAACATTTCAGCTGCTGAGCTCCCTTTTGTTTTTTCAAGAACACTTGTGGGCTTGCTGCTCATAAAAGGACTACCCTATGCATCTGCCCTCTAAGTTTCTTAACTGAATTGAAAGTGATGTCTTCAGTATTTGCTTTAAAATGCTTCACCTTATCTTTCTAATGCTGTATTTTAGCCTGTTTCCAGATAACATAGTTATTAATCTCACTAAGCAAAGTAAATTCTCTAATGGCATTACAGCTATGCAGGGGGACCACAGACCCATGGGACAAAAGAAATGGCTCCATTAACACATTATCAGACTGTCTTGTACATCCTTTAATAATAAAATGTATTTTTATCATGTGAATTTGCATTGTCAATGACTGCATTAGAAAGTTATTTTAAACTGCAGTGGATTGCAAAGTTCTCTGGGGACAGTGGAGGAGGGACAATGTCAGTACTGGCACTGAATCAGGCTGTGTGTACTACAGACCAGGCTTCATGATCTTTTCATCTTCAGAAACACATCAATTATTAGCTCTCATGTTATGTGAGAACAAAGTATTTTTAGCTATACATGATTCTAAATTTGTTCAGTTTCAAAGAGGAGTTTAAGAGCTTGAATCCAAAAATCTCATTGTTACAGGGGAAAAAAACCACAGAAAAATCCCACACATATGAGTTACCATTTCTAAACAGTCTGAAGTGTCAGTTTTATTCCCTGACAGCTCAAACATTGAGGAGCTGGTGACTAGGACACAGAGAAAGGTGTGATCTGATCCTTCTGCAAAGCTCAAGGAGATATCATCAGACTTTTAGAACAGTACTGATTCTGATTCCAAAACAACAGGTAGAAACACTCTGGCTTAAGGACGTGAACCAGCGAGCTCTAAACGCTGCTGTTACCCAGGAACAGAGCCCAGGGCAGCCTCCCCAGCACCTTTATGTCATCAGGGCTGGAACAGCCCCGACACCCTCAGTGCCAGGGCAGGAAATCGAGTCAGAGACCCTCAGAATTCCGAAATTTGCTCAGCTGGAGCACACCCCGTCACACACACACTGGCACGGGCAGAGGGCCGAGCTTCTCCGCGTGCTGGGGCAGCGCCCGATCCCCGCCGCAAGGCCAAGCGGGAAAACAGATTTCTGTGCCAAGCCGAGGAATAATCCAGGTCGTTAGCAGAAATAATGGTGAGCTCTGCTAATATTTCTGACTCCTCATATCTGTCGCTCCAAACTAGAACAACCTCGCCCTGCGCCTCCCCTTGACCTGCAGGGGTGTAGCCGAGTGCGGGGGCAGAGCTGGGAGAGGAGGAACCGGGATCGGACTCTGTTCCCGAGGACAGGCTGGGTTTGTTCCGGGGCCCAGACTGTCTGTCCTTCTTTACAGGAAAAAGGTGAGCTCGGGAGTGTGCTCGGCAGACACACAGCTTCTTAAAATTGTCGTTTTCAGCCACTCCTGGCAGATCTGAGAGCTCGAAATGGTTGGAAACTTGTGTCTCAGTTCCTGTGGTTTTGTGTGCATTTGAGAGCAACGTAAATATTCAGATCCTCTTGGTTTTTTGGTTTTGTTTTGGATTTTAGTTTTTTGGGGTTTTTTTTTTACATTTTTGTGGGCCTGCTTCTAGCAACAAAGATAATAACTTATTAAAACCAGGTTAATGATGAAAGAGGAACAAAAGCTTCTTTCACATATTATTTTTAACCGACTAAATTTGGACCCAATGAAGACAGCAGAAACAATTGTTACTGGGTGGCATCAGGTGGGCTTCCCACTGAATTTTTTTGCTGATACAGGCAAATTTTGTGGGACTGGATTAAATGGTTGTAAACAACGAAAAGACAGCCAGCCTCCGAAAGAAAAGCCTTTAAATTGCATTTTATACAAATAATTGGAAGTGCTTATTCACCATAAAGTAGCCATAGAGCACCACCCTGTGGGGGTTGACATCCCTGGGGTTTCAAGGGATAATCATTCTGCGTTTGCAGTCTTGCCACAAATAATTAGGTATGCACTTAGCTTTTCCTGTGCAGAAATCAGTGATTTTTACAGAGGGCAGGGTGGTCTGTCACACAGTGCTGGTAACTTGAAGAGGCTCTGGCCTGCAGCCCCTCCTGTGTTGCACTCAGGGCAGTACCAGCTCTCAGGAAGTAACACAATTGTTCCCTTGTGATTGCCTCTCCTTCTCATCTCCTTCCACCCAGCACCCAGGGAGCAGAGAGAAGACTGTTCCACATTTGATTTTACCAGGCAGTTGGAGGCTTGACAGCTCAGCCCATCTCAACAGCTGCTGGTGCCAAAAGGATCCCAGGAACAGCATCTGAGGAGGTACCTGAAAGACTCCTGCAGCAGTGAGATCCTGTATCACAGCGAATCACCTACATCCACAGGAATCACCTCCTGAGGCAAGATAAATAAATAAGAATTTTTAAAGCCATTTGTTACTACCTTTCATTACTGAGATTTTTCCACTGCATGTTAAGTGTGCCTGCATTTATGCAATGTTTTTTCAGTTGTTTTTTTTTTGTTGTTGTTTTATTTTGTTTTAGAGAAAATGTTTGCAGCCTATTTTGATTGCCCAGGAGGTCCAGAAAATCTCTCTATGAAAGAAGTGAAGAAACCAGATCCAGGAGAAGGAGAAGTTCTTGTGAAGGTCTCTGCCAGTGCTCTGAATAGGGCTGATTTACTCCAGGTACGTGTATGTTAAGCAGATTTATGCACCTAAAAACAGCAAAGACTTTTCAAGCCCCTCTGTGAAGTCTTGACAGATCTGATGAGCTGATGAGTTTGAACCTGGTGAACATTTGGATGGGAAAGTTCATAGGGCTGAAAGAAGAGATGTTTGTTGATTCAGCAGATAAATGTCTTTATCCGAGTTAGTGCAGTGCTGGGCTGGTGTGGAAAGGCAGCTGCCTTTCAACAAAACATGTAAAACCAAAGCTCTGGTCTTGCTAGATCTTAGACCCTTTTCTGGGCATTTGAGATGAAAAGGAAACATTCCAGTGGCACAGTTCCAGTGAGAGAAATTTCATTCAAATTCACATTCAAATTATTAGTTTGAGCTGCAAGCCATGCTCTGACCTCCACAGCAGGGATTACCCTGGACAAAGGGGACTCACAAGTATTTCAATTTATTCTTATTTTAAGAATAAAACTTAGGAAGAATAATACTTATGAAGCAGAAATCTTTCCAGAGGTTAGAAGATCCTCAAATCACTGCAACATATGCAGAGGGCAAAATCAAGATTAAACAAATAGGAATGGAGATGTGTGAATGAAACATTGCGGGTCATTTCATTCACTGATTTTTGGCTTTTTCTTCCTTGCCTTCTCTCTTATTTTTTTTTCTTTTAGAGGAGAGGGAAGTACCCTCCCCCCAAAGGAGCAAGTGACATTTTAGGCCTGGAAGCAGCTGGGAGAGTGGCTGGTCTGGGTCCTGGCTGCTCAGGCCGGTGGAAGGTCGGCGATGCAGTGATGGCTCTGCTCTCCGGGGGAGGCCAGGCACAGTTTGTGACAGTGCCCCAAGGTCTCCTGATGCCAATTCCCAAAGACATGACTTTTATTCAGGCTGCAGCCATCCCTGAAGCCTGGCTAACAGCATTTCAGCTGCTCCATTTTGTAGGTGAGAGGTGCATTCGCCCATTTATCCCACCAAAACAGCTCATCTTCCTTTCTGCTACAAAATCCTCTCCTTGATGCCTCCATTCGAATGTTGTTTGCCTACAAAGAACCTTTTCTCTGTCACTTTGTTCTTGTGGGTTGTAATCCAGTATGCCAGCTACAAATCCTTGAATCTTGACCACCTCTCCCCTGTGCCAACCTACTCTGCTGATTACACATTTACAAGGAAGGATATGGAAAGATGGTCAGATTTCTTTTCATCTGTATTTCTCACTGAATGGTTTGGGTTGAAAATTATTTTAAAGATCATCTAGTTTCACTCCCCTGCCACGGACAGGGACACCTTCCATTAAGACTAAACCCTGAAATTATTTCCATGTTTTCCACACAACTGAAAACAACATCTTACTTCTAAGGATCTGGCTTCACTGCATGCATGACCATATCAAGAACTTTATCACTAATTGCTTGTGAATCTACAGCAGGCAACATCTTGCACCTTGTTTAACAGAGATATGATTTGTAGGTAAAATCCACTCTGAGCTGATTTAAAATAGACAGAAGCCTACACTCTTCATTTAAAAAATATGCTGCCAAGGTAATAAACAGTAGCACTTGCCAGGGTTTTCCTCAGGTGAGAAACACCCTTCTTCTACACTCTTCAGCAGCAGCATCTAAAAGATCCGATAAGGAACAGAAGTCCCAAACATAACTTCCCTGCAGACTTGCTTCAAGCAGTGTTGCTTCCTGGGGATCAGTGGGAGGCTACTTGCTGCCTCAGTTTCAGGATTAATGGGTGAAACACAAATGAATGCAACCAATAGATGGTAAAATGATTAGTAGGAGTGGTCTTTAATGTTTCCCAGTGTTTCTGGTATTTCTCCCTTGCTGAGTTCCTTACTTCTCAGTATGAATATCCTCCAAGTGTGTTTTCTCTGATGGTATAAAAAGGCTGTGACTGCACTCACTTGAGCATCTTGGTCACAGATGCCCAGAACTGCACATGGCCAAGACAAAGTCCTTCCACTGAGGCTGGTAAAATGATGTCCTGTCAGCACACTGCGACCTCTGCCACTTCTGGATTTCTCTCTTTTATGAAGGCTATGAAGATGCCCAATTGTCCAAAGTCCAATCAAGGGCATCTCTTTCAACCTCCTCTTCGATATCTTCCAGACTGTTCATGTTTTAATCCAAAGGTAATGCCCAAAGGGTGACCATTTTCCTTATGCCCTCCCCCAGGAAAAGTACAGGAGGGTGAGAGAGTGTTGATCCATGCTGGAGCCAGCGGGGTTGGCATGGCAGCCATCCAGCTGGTGAGACTGGCAAAGGCTATTCCCATTGTGACAGCAGGAACTCAAGAGAAACTGGAAGCAACAGCAAAGGCTGGAGCAGCTGCAGGCTTCAACTACAAGGATGTAGACTTCAGTGAAAAGGTCTTGGAGTTCACCCAAGGTAAAAATCTCCCTGTGAAAGTGTGAATGAACCTCCCAACATGTGGACACACACTCAATTTAAGCTGTGACTTGGTGAGGGAGCAGACAGCAGTGACCCTGTAAGCACAACCTGATATCCTGTTCTGCCCAGAACGGGCCTTTCCTTAGTTTAACTGTGCTGTTTTCTGCATGGGCTCTCTTTGGCTCTGTTCATTTGGGGCATAAATATTGTGCCTTGTTATTGCTGCCTACCCAAGGAACTGTGGGACCAAATCCTCGCATTTTAGTTTGAATCATCACAGAAGTATAGCATGGCCTGGGTTGAAAAGGACTTTAAAGATCATCTTGTTCCAGCCCCCTGCCATGGGCAGGGACATCCTCCACTAGACCAGCTTGCTCTGAGCTCCATCCAACCTGGCCTTGAACATTTTCAGGGAAGGGGCAGCCACAGCTTCTCTGGGCAGCCTGTCCCAGTGCCTCACCCTGCTTGATTCTTGAACTGTTAGAAAAATGTAGCTTTTCTAAGCATTTGGGGTGGTTTATGCATGAGTCTGCTTAACTGGGTAACTGATAATTCTTTTTTTGTGTCTGATTCTGTAATTCCTTACAAATCACTTGCCAATTCCTAATTTCAGCAGAAAGATTTAAATAAGAATTGCAGAGTTGATCCTGTACCTATGAATAACAAGGTTTTAGTCTTGCTTGAAATGATCCTTCCCTTAATGCAGCTTGACTTCATTGCCGAAATCTCTTCTGTTTCTACTTGAGGTTCTGGAGTAGATATTATTTTAGATTGTGTTGGGGCCTCATACTGGGAGAAGAATCTCAACTGTCTGAGTACTGATGGCCGGTGGATTATTTATGGACTGCTGAGTGGAGGTGAAGTCCATGGGGATTTGCTGGCAAGGCTGCTTTCCAAAAGAGCCAGCATCCACACGAGCCTGTTACGGTCCCGAGACAAAGAGGCAAGTACTGGCTATAAGCAGTGTATGCAGTTTGATCTTAAAATTTATGATCGTTTTGAGAATGTTCTTTTAAATCCAGTGTTAAACACATTCTTGCCAAAAAAGCCCCACCTTGAACTGTTACTACATACTTTGGAAAATGTCACAAAATTAAGTTATAATGTCTTTTTTCTATTTTTATCAAATTCCTCCCTGAATGAGAGGACTTCTTAATGTGCTTCATGAATACCGTAATTTAGATATTTGGCCCTAGAAGAGATAAAACCCCAGTGATCAGGCAACTTGATCAAGTCTGAGGAGGGAAAAATAAAAATCTCTCTTACGTCACTTCAAAGTAGAAACCAAGGCCATTTGGATGCCCATTTACCAAAGAAAACTCATTTTATGTGGAATATTCTCAGATATGACAGTAAAAGACCCGCAGTGCAGAGCCCTAAGGTGGATTCTGTGCATGGTTTAAGACAGAATATTTACAAGATCTTTACCAGTTTGATTCAAATGGTTCTGCACCGAGCTCACACCACTTGGAGAATTTCATTCAATTAAGATGTAGTAAATCTAAAAGCTTTCTTCTTGTTTGTAATTTAGACCTGTCAGGTGTTTTTATCTCCATTTCATTGCGAGAATGTCAGAAGGTGTCTCCTTGAGGGCTGTGTATATTTTATACGCCGTGCTCCGAGACACCTCGGTGAGTGAAACGATTGGAAATAACCTTGCAGGTGTTTTTTTTTTCCCCAGTACAAGGAGCGGCTGGTGAGAGCCTTCACAGAGGAGGTGCTGCCCCATTTTTCCGAAGGGGCTTCCCCGCGTCTCCAGCCCCTCGTGGACAGCGTTTACCCCCTGCACGCCATCGCTGAGGCACACAGGGCTATGGAGGAGAACAAGAACATCGGCAAAATCGTCATTGAAATTCCCGTTTGCTTCAAGAAAGGGCCACTGCAGTAACTGCTCTGGGACAGTCACTGCGGGGGCTGCACTGCGGCCATCCTGCCGCTTCCGCTCCACACCGGGACTGATTCATGTGGGTGGCGAGGAGGGGGAGAGGATAAGGAGGAAGAGTTTATTAAATAGGTTTGTGCCGCAATTCTGGCAGCGGATCGAACGTGTGGGGCCGACAGTGAGGCGCGGGGGGGGCGGGGCCGGGCTGGAGGGGCGGGGCTTAACCTCGCAGCAGGACTGAAGGGGCGGGGCCGGGATCGAGGTCACGTGGGGAGGGCTGGCCAGGCTCGGGCGCTGCCGCTTCCCGCGCGGTGCACGCCGGGATAGATCCGGTTCCGTGAGGGAGAGCGCGGTGCCTGCTGGGATAGATTCGGGTTTCCTGCCCATTGCTCCCGGTCCCCGCCGCTGTCTCCGCTCCAGCCTCCTTCCCCGCCGGTGTTTCTGTCCCAGGCCGCGGCCCCCACTCTCCGCCCGCCGACATGGCGATGCAAGCAGCTAAACGAGCCAACGTGAGTGCGCTGCCCTGTCCCGTCGCTGCCCGGCTGGTCTCCGGGTTCGTCCCGCTCCAGGCACCCCGCTGCTCTGATGGGAACGCGGCAGGGGGGTGGAACTGGGTGGTATTTAAGGCCTCTTCTAGCCCCAGCCATTCCGCTGTTCAGTGATTCCATGATTTAGCCCGTAGGCAGCTGGATTTAAGGTTTGCAGCGCGTTCTTTGGGTCTAACACACCGTCTGTCCTTCCCCCATCAGATCCGGCTCCCCCCGGAGGTCAACCGGATCCTGTACATCAGGAACCTGCCGTACAAAATCACGGCCGAGGAGATGTACGACATTTTTGGGAAGTACGGGCCCATCCGGCAGATCAGAGTGTGAGTATTTCCAGTTTCTTTGGCCCGTGCAGGGTGGCAGCTGTGTGGTTTCACAGCTGGACAGGTTCAATGCCCTGGAGCAGCGCCCCGAGTGCCAGAGGGTGATGTGATGGTTCTCTTAACACGTGCGTTTGTTAGAAAAGGAATCTGCTGGGAGGTGCAGAGAATGAGCTTAAATTTGAAATTAACTTGGGCAAGTTGATAAAATATGAGAGGCTTGTTTGCTCAAGTAAGTTTCAAATACAGCAGATGACTTGGGGTAAAAATAGGAAAGGCAGAAGCTGAGCACAACCAGTTTTCCTGTTTTTTAAGCATCCAGTAATTAACCAGTGGGAAAACAGGGATGTTGCTGTTGCTGGATCTGTTCACTAGAAACAAATACCAGCAGCAACCCCTGAGTGCCAGAGACAGGATGTCCTCGGGCCATACACTGTCTGGGTGGTGGAGTTGTGGCTGTGCCTTTGCTCCTAAAATGCATGGGGATTGTACAAGTCTGCAGCAGCTCTGATGTTCTTCTCCTGGTCAGTTCAAATGCTGAGGACCTGAGCTTTGATCATTATGGAGGGTTTGTGTTGGAAGGGACCTTAAAGACCATTTCATTCCAACCCCCTCCAGAGGGCAGGGACACCTTCCCCCTGACCAGGTTGCTCCGAGCCCCATCCAGCCTGGCCTTGAGCAGTTCCAGGGGTGAGGATCCACAGCTTCTCTGGGTAACCTGTTTGATTGATTGTTGTGTAAAGTGAGTTTTACAGAGTTGTCCTCAGCAAGCAAAGGACACCAAGGGGACTCGTGCTGCTGGTGCCACGCTGGGATGTGACACCAGACAGACCCTTCTCGAGGAAGGGCAGTGGATGTGACTGGAGAGGTGGCTGAGGAAACAAGGGGCAGTGTTGTGTAAACACTGCCTGGCTAATTAGGTGGAATTTTTGCTAATGAGCATAAAGGAGAGCCAATACTTAAGTTGTCTGTAAACATGTGGGCTGGAAGAGCATGATAGTGGGATACAGAATTAGGACATATCAGGAGCTTTCCACTGGAGTCATGGTGTATGCATCCAGCAGTTTGTTCAGAACTATTTAATGTAATTTCCCACAGAAATCCCAACATCATCAGTGCCAAGGCATAACGAGTAAGCCCCTTTGTAAAGGCTTTTGTGCTTTGTGCAGTGTTTATCCCATTCTCCTCCTCACTTTGCACAGATCCTAGTGTGGATTTATGTGATGCCATTTGTCCTTGGGAGTTCTCAGCAGCACCTTGGAGACAGTTGTTGTGATTGTGAAGTCTCTGTAACCATCTTTTAGTGGAGACCTTTGGGATCTGTAAACTCTGGGCACATTTATTGTTATGTGTCCAGACCTGTGTCCCATCCCTCAGGTGAAGGACATGGAATTGGTGCTCCCTTGTGTGCTGGCTGTGCCTCAGCACTGGGCTTGCACCAGCGGGGTTGTTCTGCCTCTTGAATTGACTTTGTGACATGCCAGGAGCCCTGTTCCATCCTAGGGACAGCCACTAACTGACAGACAAGTCTTGTAATATTAAATAAAAGCTAATTGCTATCATAAAGATTTAAATTCTGTCCAGACACAACATGGTAGCCCTGACAAAAGCTTCAGCTACCCAGTTGTTGTAGAGAGGTGCATTTCCCTTATGGAGCAAAATACAGCACGTTTTCCTGTTGTCTGGCTCTGAACTGTTTGGTGTGGAAAGCAGGGATGCAGTTTAATACCTAGAAAAAATAACAAATTGTTTTTTAGTCAAGTTGCATTTGTTCATCTACTCTCAGTCACTGTGAAATAAATAAACTATTTCTTGTTGATTTTATTTGACCCTGATTGTGCCCTTGGTGTGCAGAGGGAACACCCCTGAGACCAGAGGAACAGCCTACGTGGTCTACGAGGACATCTTTGATGCCAAGAACGCCTGTGACCACCTGTCAGGGTTCAACGTGTGCAACAGATACCTCGTGGTTCTGTACTACAATGCAAACAGGGTAAGTGCACCTGGGCTGGGGGAGTCACCTCTGAACAGAGCTGACTGTCACCAAAAAACAACCCCAGCATCAGTTTGGAAAGACAGTTGCTTGGGTGTTTCTAAGAAATAAAATCCAAACTGTTAGAGGGAGCAAATGGGGTACATGGACAGAGTTTCATGTTTATTTGGTGATTTGTGTGCAAAAAAAGTACATTTGGACAAAGGGTGTGAAAAACATGTTTGTGGGGAGTGTACTCTGGAGGAGAGGGTGCAGAGGCCCCTCAATTGCACAGCTGCAGCAGCAGGTGAGATCTTTTTTGTGGGTAAAAAGTCTCCAGTTCTCGATGTCCTCTGTGTCACTGACGGCATCCAGGGCTGTGCAATATTCTCCAAGGACAAGAATCAGACAGTGCTCTGTGTGTGTGTGTTGGTGATGGAGTTCACAGTGATGCTTGTTGCACATACTGGGAAATAAATTCATAAGATGAGAGGCTTCTTTCCCCTTCTTACATCTTTTATTTTCCTAATTACAGGCATTCCAAAAGATGGACACAAAGAAGAAAGAAGAACAGCTTAAGCTTCTCAAGGAAAAATATGGAATTAACACAGACCCACCAAAATAAACTGATCTTTTTTTGGAAAACTGTTTTCAAGCCCTGCCGAAGAGTTCTTGGCCTAAACACAGGAATTCTTAGCAAAGTGTAATTTTTTCTCTTATAGATTTGATAAGCTGCAATATGAGTCTTTATATCTTCAGATTAGATAAATAAATGTAGAACACAGGGAGACCTGCTTTAAGATTAAATCCCCCAAGGTGGCATGGCTTCTCTGTGCTGAGGGTGACCTGCTAAAGGCTGCACTGACCTGTTTCTAGCAGGAGCTTTCAAGAAGGGACTGAACAGGTTCTGTGTTTGACTGGACAAAGCAAGCCCAAGCCTCTGTTTGTAACAAAGTTTCTTTCACAAACTGTAGAAGATGAATGTCTTTTAAAAGGATCCAGCTGATAAGGGGACTCCAGTCTAAGTACCTTGTTCCCCGTGGTGATGCCAGCTCTGATCAGCTGCAGTGAAACAACCCAGCTCTCACACTACCAAAAAAAAAAAAAGGGTATGGGGGCTTTGTTGTGTGTCCCAGGTTTGGACTGAGGATTTGGTGTGAAGAACACATGACCAAAATGAGACAGTAGATGAAGGTTTCATTTTGATACCTGTAATGTGATTGTTTTCTACTTGGCATAGTTGAACTGTAACACATTTTCTGTAAATACATTTTCAGGTGCAGCATCTGGTGGAGGAAAAACAAATTTACATATTTTTGGCTCTTTTTTCAGTACTCGTGTCCTGTGTATAAAAATTAGTGTGATCCAGAGTGTGTATAACCAGTATCTTTTGGAAGTGGGAAAAACTCTGCCTGTGTTGTGAACCAGCTGGAAGTTGTGTGAACGTGGGCAGTATCCTGCCTTGGGAGGATTTATTTGCATGGTTGTGATGTTCCCTGACTAGACAACTTCCAGCCAGTGCAGAACTGGGGCAGATAACAATATACTTTGCCTGGGATATGTAATTCAGTTTTGTTTTTCAGTGCATTGTTACAGAGGAATGCTTCCATTTTCTGAAGTTACTTTTTTGTTGGAATCTCACTTCAGGAACAACGCTGTGTCCATTTGGTGAAAAAATAAACATCTGCATATTTTGCTTTTTTTCTTCAAGGCTGGCTTGCTGCTGTGCTCCTCCTGCAGGTAACCTGTGCTGTGAGGAGTCCTTCATCACCTGAGGGATGCAGGGAGGAGCTGCAGCACCTCCATCTCCCTGGGTACAGGGATGTCCATGTGTGACAGGAGGGTGCCCAGCTGTGGGAACAGTGCCCACATCTCTCCTGGAGGAGATCCCTGGCAGCTGCCCTGTGCTGTGCACCTCGTTTGGCAGCTGGAAGGGGCTCACAGCAATACTCACATTCACTAGCTGGAACCAGTGAGAAACAAAACACTTGTCATTTTGCACTCAATGGTCTGGTTTTCTTCATTCCTCAAAGAAACTCTTACAAATTCATAAATCAGTTCAGTAATGGCTCATGAAGAGTGAGCTCCAAGCCAGCTCTGGCAGCAAGCCACGATGGCTGAGGTGTGATTTCAGCTTTGGGTGGGTGCTGGAAGTCCCATCCTGTGCCTGACCCGGGAGCATCCCACTGGAGCAGATCTGCCCTGCCTTCCCTTGCACACAGGCCCTGGGGATGTGACCCAGAGCCACGCTGTGTGTGCTTAGGGCAAGACTTCTCCATCCCTGCATCCCTCCCTTAAACTGGTGCTGTTTCTGCAGCAAGAAGTCTTGCAGGCTGAATTAACCCTGGCTGAGGTCAGGACAGGCACTGGGAGACTTGGAGCCCACAAGCTGGCTCAGGTGCACAGTCCCTCCACAGCCAGCCTGGCTTCCAGCTCCTGCCCATCAGATTGACACAAACAGAGTTCCCAGGCAAGAACCAGATTGCACTACAAATGTTTAAATTGATTAAATACTACTGGGGGGGTTGCTTCTGTGTGAGCATCCACGGCTTTTCAAGGATTACAAACTGCTCTGCCCCCATATATATCAAAATATATGTGTTTATATGTGCCATGTATATACATACACATCCATGTACCAAACACCCGGGTAACTGAAATCATTTACACCAACTGCTGGGCATGGAGAAGGCTCCTTGCTGAAATGGGAACTGGAGATGCTTGTTGCCATGCTGGATTTATGGTTCTAATCAATAATGAACATTGATAATAAATACCAGACTGCCAATAATGGTGCTGCGTGCTGCCAGCCTTGTTTTAAATCATATGCAAATACCACGTTGCTTCTGTCAATAGCAGAGAGCATGGTGCTTGCACTGCAGTGTCTGTTTTGATGAGGATTTGATGCTGTTTGAAAAACATACATAAAAAGCCATTCTTTAGGGTAATAAGATTAATAAAAATTCCTTCAATGAATCCTCAAGATCAGCAGCTTTTGATTTTTCTGAGAGCTCAGCTGCCGTCTTTCATTAAATATTCCATTTTATAGTTTTTCTTCCAGTGCCTGTTCAGGGCTTTCAATGTCCCTGCACATGTAAAATGAAATAATAATTTGTACCTGCAAGACAGGAGGAATGGAAATGGAATGCCCAGAGGACTGTTTTGATGAGATCTACTCAAGATTTTGTTTGAAATGTAATATCAAAGAACATGGAAATGAGTTCAGCTCATGAATGGCAGAGGGGCAGCAAATAAAGCAGATGTTACCAGCCTCGCACTCTGCATCTGTGCTGGTTTTGTGTGTGCTCACTTCCCGTTTAATTTTTCAGGAAGTAGGGCATGATATTAAGACTGGAAGGTCATTTTTTTCCCATTGAATCTGTTTAGAAATTAGTAACAAGAGTATATCTGATTACACAGGCAATGACAGTAAATTTTTTCCAATCTATTATATAGAGGTAATAATTTTATGTGCCGTGTTGATCGATGATACAATTAAATAAATTAATGCATTTGCAGTCGAATAAAGAGCTGAAGATTACATTTCCTTGAAGACTTAATTTCCTTAAGTATCACAAAGCACAATTAGTTTTCCTTTCAGATTTTTTCTTTTTAATGAAATTGGCATGAAAAATGCAATAATCCCCGTTTCCAACCAAGGCCTCCACGGAGAGGAGGCGATGAGGGAGAGCTCCATCAGCCAGCTGTAATGAGGATTTTAGGGAGTGGGTGATGGCTGGTGTGTGCTGGGAGGGCAGAAGGGAAGAGCACATGGCAGCACTGCAGATAGAGGTGATAAAATCAAGTACCATCAGCTCTCGGTGCCCAGCAGGGACGTGGTTTCCCTGGGGAGAAACCCACAGGAGCAGAAGGGCAGAGCCATGCCCTGCCTGTTGTCTCAGGTGCTGCAGAAGCTCCCAAACAGCAAGGCCAGGAGGGGCTGGAGGGAGCACGGGGCCATTCCAGGGTCACTGACACAATCCTTGGCATTGTTGTTCACTGTGGGGGCATTCAGGGAAGGGCCCAAAGCAGGCACTGGTCTCTGGTGAGACCCCACCTGCAGTGTTCATCCAGCTCTGGGGTATCCAGCACAGGGAGGACACTGACCTGTTAGAGCAAGTCCAGAGGGGGGACATCAGGATGATCAGAGGGATGGAGCACTTCTCCCATGAGGAAAAGCTGGGAGAACTGGGATTGTCCAGCCTGGGAAAGAAAAGCTTTGGGGTGACCTGACTGTGGCCTTCCAGTACCTGAAGGGAGCTGACAAGAAAGATTCAGGGAGACTATTTACAAGGACATGGAATGACAAGACAAGGGGGAACGGCTTCAAGAAGGCAGGGTTAAATCACAGATTAGGAAAAAATTCTTTACTGTGAGGGGTGGTGAGACACTGGCATAGGTTCCCCACAGAGGTTGTGGATGTTCCATCCTTGGGAGTGTTCCAGGCCAAGCTGGATGGGGCTATGAACGACCTGGTTTAATGGAAGGTGTCCCAGTCCATGCTAGGAGGTTGGAAAAAAATTATCTTTAAGGTCCCCTCCAACCCAAACCATTCTGTGATTCTATTGCACTTTGGGGTTTTTTTTGCTTTTTGGGTTTTTTTGAATAAGCAATTAACTTAAACTGGGCCATTGATTGGAACAGCTTAGACCAATGTGCTGAATCAAACTATGTCTGACAGGCACAACAGAGCCACACCACCTTTAACCACGACTTTGGGAGGTGCAATCTGTGAGCCAGTGGTGAAAGGAAGGCCAGCAATAGAGGCCAAGGCAGTGGCAAAGGAGAGCAGGACCTTTTCAAATTATTTGGGAAAGCTGGTGGTCATCAGATCCTGACAGATCCAATTACCAATTTTTAACAGGAAATTAGCGTGCCTTAAATTAAAGAACTGTTGGTGGAAGTGTAACCCAGCTGCTGCAGTGACCTGAGATTTCCACCAAGAAAAGGGTTCTGAAAATCCCTTAATTTCTTTATGAAAAGCAAAGTGAGAAAAACATTTACTCCACTCAGTGTACAAAAATCTGCAAGATATAGATTTATGGGTTTATTAGTTAACAAGCTGAAATAAATACAGCTCTGTGGTAAAATGAACATCTGGAGAGAGAAGACAATGAGCCATGGTCCCTGGCCAGATCACCAGTCTTGCTTTTCTGTGCTCATTCCCTCTCCCAGCTCCAGAAGGTGTCACCTGGGGCCACCTCTGTAGCTTTGCTGTCTGACTGCTGGTGCTGGGAGTGTTCTCTTTACACAGATAGAGAAACAGCACAACTGTTTGAAATACTACCATCAAAACACTCGTTAGTAGAAAACCATGCAAATAATTTATAGCCAAGTTAAATAAAAGTAACATCATGACCCAGTGATGCCCTGGTTTTCTACAGCAAACAGGAAAACTGAGCCTAATGGAAAGAAATCAGACAAGGCAAAATCAGGACAGAGAAAGCTTTGCTGATCAGGTCCTACTCCCAAACCCAGGTAAGTAACAGCCAGCACATCTTCCTGTCTCCAGAGGAGAAACCAGCATTTCATGAATTCATATAAGCAGCAAATAAAATAAATACTGCTGAGTCTCAAGTGCCAGAGACCCAGTGCACATGGTCAGTTTGCAGGCTTTGTAAACAGCAGCAGCTGATGCAGCCTAAAAACCCCAGAATGTTCAGTGGCCACATCATTCCACAGTTCAGATTTCTTTTGAAAGTTAGATGCACATAATCCTGCTGTTTTCTAGCCTTGCTCAGTTCCAGTAGAAAATATTATACTAGTTTTACTGCTGTAAAGGCACAGAATTAGACCAGCACTCCATGTCTTTGACAAGCAGCACTTTCCATCTCTTCAACAGCCAAATTTTGGCCAGAGTTGAGGGGCCCATAGAGGCAGGGGAAATGGAGAGTCAGGAAAACTGTCCCAGCACCCCTTACTTGCATGGCCCTGGTACCTCTGGTCCCACAGAGATCTTCCACTGGGCCATCTCTAATAGAAGCAGTGCATGGAGCTACACGTATTTCATATAAGAGGAATAATTAACAAAAAATGGGTTGATGATGAAAGAACTTCTTGTACAGCAAAGAGCATCCTGGTAGGCAGAAGAGAAAAACAGGATAAGAAACTGTAAAGTATCAAGATTTTATTGTTTTATATATATATACTTATAATTCTTAAATGAGACAGTATTTTTTAAAACAGCAGCAAGCAGAACGTACAAGTTGAGAAAAGTGGCAGCGCAGGTAACTCTGTTTGGCTAATGCCCGTTCATGTACAAGGTGTACATTTATTTTTTTTTTGAGCACCTTTTGTGGTTTTTATTTTTTGTTAGTTTAAGTGTACAGTAAGGCAGTGGTTTTTTTCAATAAGGAATATATATATATATATTTATATTTATATATATTTTCAGTCATCACTGTGAATTCTTCGTCCATGCAAATTAAATAAAATGTACAACTCGGAAATGTTACACCAGGAGACATTTTTCCTCAGAGCAAAGCTTCTAATAAAAGGCAAATACAGACACCACAAAGTTATAAAAGAGAAGGAAGGCATAGGAAACCAAGCGTCAGGCACTACTGACAGGACAGCTCGAGCAGGGAAGGTTGGGATTCCAGTGAAGATTCCTCCTGCCGCTGGCAGGGCAGGAAGGAACGGATGGTTATTAACAGATGTCTCCAGCAACTCCCTCGGGAAGGTTCACTCTAACCTGAGAAGCTCCACATCAAAGAGGAGCGTGGCATTGGGAGGTATGACCCCAGGGTGGCCTGTGGCTCCATAGGCCATCTCAGGTGTGCAGGTCAACTTTGCTCTTTGTCCTAAGCTCATCTGGGTTTTGGATGTTGGAGAAAGGAGAAGAGAAGACAAAAAAAGACAGGATTAGGAGGAAAACCACAACAAAAAATCACTACCTGGCATATTCACAGAATGAAGGAGTGTTGGGATAACCAGATTCATAGAATTGCTTAGTTTGGAAAAGATCTTTAAGATTACTGAGTCTGGGGCTTGGAAGGAGAAGATCTTTAAGGTCCTTTTCAACCCAAGTCACACTATGATTCTGAGTCCAAATGGTTTTGCTTCAAGCTGAAGCTGCCATAAACAGCTCAGGCATAGGCATGGGCCTCCTCACTGCTTTGGCCTCTCACAGCAGTTACTTAAACTGCCAGAACCAGCCTGGAAGTGACACAAAGTCTTTTTAACACCATGTTTGGTCCATCCTGCTTATACTGGGGCGTGCTGCAGGTCTGAGTTCCTTCTGTAGAGCACAGGGTACACCTGTGCAGGAACACCATCAGCAGGGAAAAGACGCTCATAGCTCTCTGTTCATGAGAGATTAGTGCCCAACATAGAGAGATTCAGCACTTATTTCCCCTAAACTCAGTCCAAGCCCCAGGGCAGACATCTCACTTACGCTGCTTATCCAGGCAGAGAGCCCCTGCCCCTGGAATGGGCAGGAATGCTGATGTCCCTCACTCCAGGCTGGCTCTGAAGGGAACTGCTCACCTAGATCTGGAGTTATCTTCTGAGTATTTTGGAACATTTTCAAACTGCTGTTCATGAACCATACACTGGTGTTGGAATAGTCACTGGCTAATATGAAACATTTCTTGTTTCAGAAGAAACATCCTTTGATTTGAAGCAGTGTTTTTAACTCAGACCTCTCTCCCAAGATCAGGCACATCACTGGACTACAGATTATGTGATAGCTCCTGTTGAGAATTTTTTCAGGTTGAATATTTTCAGGTTCTAGAAAATATACCAAAGCTAGAGTCAATTACTTTGGGTAGAAGAAAAATGTGGATATGGACCTTCCCACATTCAAAGTACTCATGACATGGGGCTGAGGATGTCCAAGCTGATAACCTCCCTTGGTCCCCACAGAGATTTTGCATGAAGCTGCCTGTCCAGTGCTTGGATGTGTCCCTGCAAACCAGGCAGCTGGTAGGTCATGTCTGGGGTTTTAGGGATGAGGCAAACTTGAACTGTCAGAAGCTGAGCAGAGAAATGCAGACCCTGCTGACATCTGACAGTCATTATACCAAGCTTTGTGAAATCTTAGTGCTGGACATAGGGAAATGCCTTGTTCCAAGAGACTGTGTCCAGCACATTCCTCAAAATCCCTCAAACCCTGGGGTGGAAGGAGACAGCCACAAGCTCGACTTGTGTCAGTGATCCACTAGGAGGAGCAGGCGGGCAGCGTGTGGCCACATGGGTTTCTGGAATGGCTCGCGGCCACTTATTTTCCAAGGGACAAGAGTCGGGGAGTGAGAGCAGTCAAGGAAGGGATGAACTGATTCCCCCAGTGCTTGTTGATGCTGTTTTATCTGCACTGCCTTCTGGTTCCTACAGCTCTGCAGTCCTGAGCTCTCTCAGGCCTTTCTGCAAAGCAAGTAATAAACAGTCCAACTCAAAATCTTCAGAGGGATATGGTATTTTTCACAATCTAGGATTCCTCAAATGTACTCGTCTGGCTGGGAAGAAAAAAATGCTTGCACTGCTTTCTTCATAGGGCTGGAAACCCTTGTCTCTTCCATCCCTCTCTGGAAAAGCATGGTTGCATCATTCCTCAGTGGATTTTCTCATTTTGCATTCTTCCCTTCTCTCTATTTAACCACAGGAAGTTGTTGCTGTTAAATTTGTTACTACAAGAGTATTTGAGCAGTTGGTCCTACACTGAGCTCTTGGATCCTGAAATGGGAAGTCAGGAGGGATTTGCACCCTGATTTCATTCACTGGTGCTCTTGAGCAGCCTTATCACACTCCTCATGTGTGGGGGGACCCTCACAGCACAGTACAAAAAGCAAGATCTGGCAGTGAATTGTATTGTGGGGCTTTTACTGTGCTGGTACTCACACTGTAATTAATGGAGGGCAGTTTTCTTTCTCTCAGCATAGGGCTGGTCAGTGAATATTTTGTAGCTGGGAGTCTGAAGTAAAAAGGTAACAGTGCAGTGTGGTAACTTAGTCAGGGTCAAAATCTGTAGCTGGGTCATGGATGTCATCAAAAAGGGCAGCTTGGGCTTTTATGGAGTAGCTGAATAGAGGTCACTCCATAAAAAAGCTGCCACCTCAACATTTTAGAGGCCACTGATGTCTGTAAGTGGAGCTGCCCACAGGAGAAGGACAGGGTTATATGGCACCTAGGGAGGGGACTTCACTTCTCCCCTCCCAAATGCATACCATGGGGAAAGGCCCATGAACAGGGAATACCCCTGGGTGGATGGATGGATGGATGGATGGATGGATGGATGGATGGATGGATGGATGGATGGATGGATGGATGGATGGATGGATGGAAACTACAGGAAATGCCCAAATGCACCACACTTTCACCAAAACACTCCATATCCTACACTGTGATTTCCACTTGGTCTTGTCACCACTACCCTGGACATTGCTGAGCTCACACACCCTTCAGCCAAAACAATTTATTAGTACCTGTGTAACACCTTCTTCAAATCCTTTAATGACTTCTTGCCTGCCAATCTTGAACCTGAAAGGCTTGTTTCTGTCTCTGGAGGAATCAAACTTCTTTCCATTCTGTAGCATTCCTGCCAAAACAAGACACACAGTTTCAGTCTGAGCTACATCTAAATTAAAGTGCTGGGGGAGAGAGAAGGAGTGAAAAATTAGTGTCTTGATCACATCAGCTGCTCATTTCTATTTTCACTTTGAGGCCTCATTCAAAAGGCAGGAGAGGCAACTGCAGTGGTACCATATTGTTACCTTTGCCCCCCTGTAATTTAGGCTCTAAAATGGAAATTATTTTTATTATTCTCAGTGCAATAGGTAACAGCCCATATTGCACCCAACATTGCACAGACATACAGAAGAGCTGTTGTTTGCACAGTGGGGCTCCCTGCCTAAGTGGATAAGGCAGGCAAGGAACAAGTGGGAGGCAGCAGAAGAGAGAATCCCAAGACAGGTGCCTGATCCAGGGCTGTCCCTAATAATGTGTGTTACACAAATGGGGCCATCCCACACCACGTGTGTGAAACCTCTACACAATGTGACAACTTCATGTCTCTCCTCATACAGAAAGAACAGAAGAGACTCTGCAGTCGGAAATAGGAAAGCTGCAAAGACATTTATACAAATGCTCTACTACCCTTGTTCTTCATGTTTTCATTCAGCCACAAGAGACAGTCACAGAACACGTTCCTCATTCCTTTGGATGAGCACTGGTTCAATCCATGGCTTTTGAACACATGCCCAGATTCCTCAGCAAATGGGCAAAGCTTCACAGAGCACTACATGAGTAGCTCTTCTCCTTCTCTTTTCAAATGGTGGATAATTATGGTGGCTTCCAATTTAGAAGTACCTGGTACTTAAAATGCTTTTCTCTGGATATAGCAAGGTTGGCTGATATTAATATATTAGAATCAATCCTTTCTTTGTAGTGCTGCAGAGCCAGCCTTGTGGGCATACACCATGACTCTCCTATGCAAGGGGTTGTACAAAAAGAAGTTCATTAATCTGAGAAAGACTCTGGTTGCAAAGAACATTAACAAGTTCAGCTATGAAAGAAAATGCTGAGAAAAGGTGTCTTTAAGATCAAGTATCAAAGATACAGTCTTACTACTTTCTTTCTATTAAAGCAGTTACATTAACAGATCAGCTTAATGCACAAATTTTATTTTTCAGTGGAAAAACTATCAATTATTGTCCAGTAACAAAGAGGGATATTTTGCTTGCTTAGAAAGTCTGCACTATGGATCAGAGGTAAACACAAAGAGATTTGCCAGAATGAAAAACAGACACTAAAAAGGTAGGATTCACTTTGCCAACTTTTAGGCTTCTAAGATGTAGCCAGCTAATTCTGAACTAATTACTCAGAGAAAACAGAGAAGCAAGTCAGAGAAAAATGCTCTTTCAGAGAGCAATTCATCTAACCAGATCTAGGTATGTACATTAGGACATAATGAATGACATCCCAGCAGTGCCTATTTCTGTCCAATGAGTAAAGGGAAGTCCAAACAACAGCTCAGACATAGATGGCTCCAAATTCATTAGTAGTTAAATCAGTGGCAATGGAGTTCTGGACTTGCAGTTATGAGCACACAGTGTTTGATTATTCCAGTGGAGTTCTCTGTCCAGATATTTTACATCAATATTAAAATCAAATGCCATATTAAGGCAAATCAGCCATTAAAGTCCAACATTTGTCCAAGCTGGTTCATCAGACACACTATCCATGTGCCCAAGGTCTTAGAAAGAAAACTATGGAATAACCTGCCTATAAGGAATGTTTCATAATCATTAATGTCCGACATAATCCTTTAGTTTTCCACAATAACATAATGAAGTGTTGTATGTGTGCTCTGATGCAAGTACATGGAATCACAGAATCACAGAACCAATGAGGTTGGACAAGACCTCTGACATCATTGAGTCCAACCTATGACTCAACACCACCCTGTGAGACAGAACATGGCACTGAGTACCACCTCCCTGGGCAGCCTATTCCCATGTCTAATTACCCCTTCTGTGAAGAAATTCCCCCTAATGTCCAACCTAAACGTCCTCTGGCACAGTTTGAGGCCATTTCCTCTTGTTCTGTCACTTGTTCCCTGGCAGCTGAGCCTGACCCCACCTGGCTGCACCCTCCTGTCAGGGAGTTGAGGAGAGTGATGAGGTCCTGCTGAGCCTCCTTTTCTCCAGACCAAACACTCCCAGCTCCCTCAGCCACTCCTCATAGGATTTACCCTCAAGACCCTTCCCCAGCTCCACTGCCCTTCTCTGGACTCACACCAGCCCCTTAATGTCCTTCCTGAACTGAGGGGCCAGAATTGGACATAGAACAAGGAGCAGCCTCACCAATACAGGGGGAAATTCACATATTATGCAATGTACCAGCTCAGTGATATCCACAAACCCCTCCAGGCAGGCTGGGAAGCCACAACAGCTTCTGAACAAGGTTTTCCAGCTACAGACTAAGATGGATTCATTTGTAATATAGAAATTCAGCCTGTACTGGGGGAGGGCAGGCAGGGAGAAACAGCTCAAGGGGAACTCTCAGGCATATAATATAATCCTTTTTGAAGTATTTGATCTTAAATTTAAGTGACAGTCCTTCCTCAGAGCACTTTTATTTTTAAATACATCATAAAACCTTATGATTCTATGAAATGGAAGGAGACCATTACAGAATCCCAATATTTAATAGTTTTAATATTAAAACTTAGAGTTAAAACTGTCATTACAGTTTGTATGTTCAAAGCAGTATGCAAACATTAATTATTCTTCACATTAGCCCAAGGATGTGGCTATTATAAAATATTATATTATTATAAAATAGCCTCAATCTGAAAGTTCAGATTCAGATGTAAAGTTCCACAACACTTTATTATGCATTCATTTCACTTTGTAACTAAATCCTATTAAAACTCTTAGCTTAGAGCTCTGATGGTTTACTAAACACCCCACCTCAAACCAGCGGCAGAATCAGAATTAAAACTCTTCTGAGATTCTGACAACAGCTCCTGGACAATGTTTCCCATTTAAAGTAACATTTCCATCTTCCCATGAGCTTGCTAGTTTGATACACCATTTAAAACCTAATTCATTTCACTAGAAAATGCCCATACAAGATGTGTTAGGCTTTGTAGAAGAAATCAGGCTTTTCCATATTTACAGCAATATCCTATTTTCGGCAACAGCTGAAAATTCATGAGGTTATGGATCCATAAATGTAACTTCCTCTGCCATCACCTTACTGCTTTTGGAAGACAAACTGGGATGCAGAGTCAAATATGTCTGTATTCACTGAAGCTCTGGCAGGAGGGTCAGTTTTTATGTGAGTGCCCTTTAAATGCACATCCAGTCTGGAAATGAGTCAGAGGTTCCATGTGCCCTGAAGAAGTTCTGATACGGATTTAGATGTGAACTTTAGATCTTTTTTATCTCTGGATCTGAGAGTTAGAATTGGCTATGCAGGCTCCTGGGAGCTAAAAATGCACAATGCTTTATTTTCTGTCTTGCTAATGTACCAATTGATTTTTTTTTTGGTGGAAAAATTGATTTAGTTAATATTCTTCAACAAGGATGGATGCCCATCTTCAGCCTACATCTTTATTTATCTAGCTAACAGCAAGGAGAAAAAAACTTACAGTCTGGAACTCAGCAATGACATTGTTTTCCAAGTCAGAACAATCAATAAGAGTTTTGACTGAGCAAGGACATCTAGATGCCTATATGGCTACTTGTTAAAAACCCCTTACATTTCTGAAGGGGAACAATCATTGTATTAAAATACTTAATTGCATAGACTTGGTTATCAGAATATCAGAAATATACGAATTTAAAAACATTCTGGTATACAAGGCATCCTAATTGAAAATCAGGTTTTAAAAATTAAGTGGATGTAGAAAAGGAGACACTTCAGATCATGGGTCCTACTGAATCACTGATGTTCAGCTCATTAAAGCTGCAGATTAAAGAGTAGATGGATCATTTCATTAAGGAACATGACCACAGATCCATCCATACTGCCAGGACTACAATGTCATTTGGGCTAAACTGGCAGTGAAAACAACTTCAGGCAAGGTTCAACAAAAGTTATTATTTCTTATTAAAACACAGGTGTGTCTGCAGCTGTGTCTGCACCACTTTTTAACACTGCACTACTTTAGCTAAGATCCCATCACTGAAGTCTGTTTCCTAAGGGGAGAGAGCTAATGAAATGACACTGTCTGCACTTGCCTAATAACTTCTGAGTCTTTGAGCCGACTTCAACGGCATTTGGCAGAGGAATAGGGATCATACCAACATTAAGATCATATGCATGTAATGAAAAAAATCTGCGTAGAAAGAAGAGTCTCTAAGAGCTTCTACCATGAGAAAGCCTCAATCTTTGTTATCAGAGGAACTCTATTATTGAGGAGAGGTCAGGAATGGAAAGGCTTGACCACAGACTGTTTCTTTTTTCTTACTTTTCTTCTTTCATCTGGGAATGATTCAGCTGGGAATATAAGCAATCACATAGCACAAATCCACAGAGCTAGCCCAGCTGTTAGACACCTACTGTCCCAACAAAACTCTGCCTCAAACCATGGCCAAACTGTTATCCACACAAAGGATGGGTGGAGTGAAACACTGAAGGCCATCCGTGGATAGTCAGCCAAGCTTCTGTGCCTGAACCTGGAAAATTCATGTGTAAATTCCACTGCTAATGTTACCCAGTTCAAAGGTAGAAACTGTGTCTCAACCTGTCATCTAGGCTACTCTTACAGTTAATAGAGCAAGAGGGGCATCTCTAAGAATGATTCATCCCACCTAGATTTAGATGTTAGGGCTGAAATAATAACTTCCTCCTGGAACTGTTTATCATTGTCAGTCCACCACCTTACAAAAGGTAAGGTACCTTAAACCAAATGCTAGACTGCCAGGTTTTTATAGGACCCTAGTGAGGCAGTATTAACTCAGCCATCCATCCCTAAAGGAAGCAGGCAAAATTGCATCCCAGGCTTCACTGACTCTAGTGTTTACTGAATTATTTGTCTCTGCAGTGTTGACAAATTCTGGGAATCAGAAGATGAAGGTCCTAAACCAGGACAAATCTCTTGATTTCACTAGTTGCTCTCTTTTTATCCTGTAAAATGAGATTCACTTACCTCACAAGTATTGAGGGGATAAACTGAATTAAATAGGCAACTTTCACAAAACAGCATCATTCATCTATGATTCCATTCCCTTATTTTTTCAAGCAGTAGTTACCTACAGAATGTAAAGGCAATGCATACACTTGAAGACAGCTACTTCCTGAATACTTTTTGGCAGCAGAAAGAGGGACAGAGAAGGTGTTTCTAGGACACTGTCCTGTTTCATTTCATGTACACCAGAGGCTCTTCATGACAGGAACTACATTCTGATGCCTCAATGCCATCATATTGCCAATTATGCCCTGTAATCAATCTGTGCTGTTAGGAACATGTCTTTGGGTTTGGTTCCTAGGACTTTTTGAGGAGTTAATGTTGCTGTGGGTTAAGAATTTTTCATTTCAAGTGTTTCTTTTTTCCTCACAAAATACACTGTTTCTATGTCAAAATATGTTACCATATTCTGTCAGAAGAATATCACAAAAGCTGGAAATTCTGATCTTCCCCCCATTTACAACATGCAACTACTGCTAATATCCACTTTTAGCCTGGAAAATATATTATCAGAAAGGTTCTAGTAACTGCACAAAAGTCCTTGTGTCAACACTGACGCCTTCCCAACGTATAGAGGAAGGCACAGTTCAGCACAATTGCATAGGAGTGGTGGGAGAAACACATCCATAAAGTCAAAAATCACATCCCAGGTTGTTTCACACCAGCAGAACTCCACTGTAGTGTTACTTGCATTCTACATGAAAATAGATCAGTTGTCTTCAGGATTCAATTCTGAAATACTGTGGCAAAGCATTCCCTGCATTCAGTGGCGTTCCCACCTTAGCTTGTGGCTGTCTCAAGCTAATAGACCTGAAAAATATGTGGTTTCCCTCAGGAACAAAAACAATTCCCCTATGTTTTGTTGTTAAACACAGAGTTCTGGGCAACAGTTTTCTAGGCAAATACTGTCGGTGCTTCACGTTTCTTCTTCTCCAACTCATTCCATCAGAATCCAGATATGCATCACTCAGACATCTCACACTTCTCCCATCTTAATTTCATTGTTATCTCAAAATGCAATTCACTGTTGACACATTTTTGTTGTAACAACAGCTCCTAGTAACCTGTGATTACACCTGGCCATGACCCTCCTCCTGACACAACACAGTGAGTAGCACACACCTCTGATTTCCTTGATTTGACTTCCAAAGCAAACTCTTCTGGACAAATTTGTTGTCTCATTAATTTTACTGATGGCCATTGTAATGGAAACAAAGAGTGTTGAAGATGAGCTGGAAGATGTCTTTGTTCCCTACGCTACGTTGGAATAGGGGCCACCTGACTGTGTCCTGTCTGGGGACCTTGGCAACTGAACCACAAAGGGCAACCTTGCTTTTCCAGGGAAAGGCTCAATAATAGAGGTTTAGTACCTCTGCAAATACTCAATTTTATCCTGCTAACATTTCCTCTGCTTAATATAAACAAAGTCTTCTGTGGAAAAAAGGATTTACTGTCTTAGACTGCATTTTCCTGACAGTTTGCAGCCACTTAAGAAAAAATTATTAATACTTTAAGGGAATTTTCAGTCTAGAGGGATAACAGTTGAAGAAAAAGGGGGAAGGGGATAAGCACAACTCTGCAGCATTATCAGCTCTTTGCCACAATTATTTTGCTTTGTCTAGAAAGGCAACAGCAAGGACTTGAATGTGCCATTTGTTGCCATGACAAACGGACTGGAAGTGAAGAAGTGGGAAGCGGGTAGCGGTGGTGGGCCCTTCCCAGCTCCTGCTACCGCAGCGCACTTCAGCAACGCTTCATCTTTTGAACACAGGCAGCCTTGCTGCTTCATTTTCTTTGTGTATTAGATACTCATATATCTTTAATGTGGAGTAAGAGCAGTGCAATCAATTATTTATCATGCAGCTGACAGCCTGCAATGAAGACACAACAGACAACTCTTCAATAATGCATCACCGTGGGCTATGAATCACTGCTGCGTACAACCACAAGACAATATGAAAGAACCTTGCACTTAGCTCGCCTTCACAGCCAGGAAAATTACCTGCAATTGTCTAGTTCACTCTGCTGAAAGGCATTATCCTGTCCTAGCGGCTTTAGGGATTTGCATACTTTTAAGAGAAGGAAAAGTAGATTTACCTTCAAGGGAGATATGAGGCTCACTAAGCATTTTCTACATAAGTTGTAAAGAGACCAAAACAATTCCTCTGGGATCCCGTCACCTTAAAAGAGTCATTTTATTTTAGAGTTTGATTCTGTTACTGTTACAAAGTTTGGCTGCAAAATATACATGTGCTGCAGCATAAGGCAAATTTAATCTGAATAAGCATGGCAGAATCAGGTCAGTGCGGGAATGCTAATGAGGGGGACGATAGATGTCTAAAGCAGCATTTTAGACAGAATATATTAATACAGAAATACTTTGGATCTCTTGTTTCTCTATCCTCAAACAGTATGGCCCATAACACAGGGTCTGCAGGGAGAGGGAATGTTCCTCACTGGTCTGGGTCTTACTGTCCCTGCCCACTGGTAGCAGCCCAAAAGCAGAAAGAACAGCTCAAGCATGGCTGTAATACCAAGAGAGTCTGCAAGATTTCCCACACAAACACAAGCAGCAGAGCTTGCCCAAAGAATTCTAAGCACCTAGTGCACCATGAGAACAAAGCAATAAAATAACCTGGTTTTTTTCATCTTGGTTTCATTTCAGTCTCATCCTATGCCACATGTATTTCCTTCCCTCCTCCCTTTTTGTTTCAGGGTTGCCTGTGTTCTGGGGCATGGATTTGGCATTTTAGCCTGTGGCACATACACAACTGTGCAGACGACCTCCCACTGGGAAGTTACACACTTGCGTGGCAGGTTAAACCACACTGAAATAGGTGTGAGTGTGACAGCCACTGTCTCTCAGGGTATGGCACCAGAAGGGCCTAAGGTGGAACTCCAGAGTTCTCAACACAGATCTGAGTGCAGGGAGCATGGAAAAACACCAGAAAATCACCTTCAGAGGTTTCTTGTGAAGGCTCTGAGCATGGCTCTGAGATCACATGAGAGGGGACTTGGGGTAAAAGCACCAGGTTCCTAATTCCTCCTCTGCTCCAGGGAAGAAACTGCCAGAAGAAGCACCTTCCCAGCCCAACATGACAATCTTACCAGCAGTTAGGTGTGCTTTAATGATAGATAAGCTGTTCTCAGACAGGGCCTTTTTTGTTTTCAGCTGTCTAGCCTTGTAGTATGTTTCCTTCTGAATAAAATTCATGCTAAAAATCTTAATTGAAACGCAACACTTCTGATTCCCTTGGCTTAAACTAGCAACAGCCTAGTGACAGATTCACCCATCTCTAGTAGGGCAATGACTTAAGGGGCTATGAAGAGAATCATAGAATGGTCAGGGTTGCAAGGAACATTAAAGACCATCTCATTCCAGCTCCCTGCCATGGGCAGGGACACCTTCCACTAGATCTGGCTGCTGAGGGCCCCATCCAGCCTGGTCTTAAGCACTTCAGCAGATGGGGAATCCCCAGCTTTTCTGGGCATGCCCAAAGACAATAAATTTGAGCATGAAAAAGTATATTATTTATATGTTACCATTTAACACCAAGATGTTAAAATGGTATGTCGGCTGTTAGGGCATTTGGAACTGAAAAATAACAGTTCTCCCCACATCCCTGGTGAATGAATGCTCTTTCTTTCCCATAGGTCCTTGTTTACTGGGTTCTTTATCACATCCAACTTTCTTAATGCTCAGCATGGCTACAGCTCCTTCACAGATGGGTGTTTTACTGAGACTCATCTTGACAAACACAGCAATCATCTAACATCATGCAAAGGACTTAGCAGCTACTCTGTTCTTAAATAAGATGGAGAAAATTAAAAAAGATTCTTGAGAAAAGAGAGAAACACACAGGACACAACCAGAGAAGTAAACAGTTCATAAAAATGGCTGTTTACTGAGCCAGTACATCAGCCAGCCCAGTCAATATGCCAAGATTACATATGCTCTAAGTCAGTCAGAGGCAGACACTGCTGTTCCACCATGATCTCATATGTACATAAAACATACAAAATGCAGAAGTCCAATGCTTTCCATCCAGAGTGTCCAACTTCTTGATCTAGACTGGTCAGACATCCCTGTAATATCTTATTTTAGAGACGTGGTATAACCTTCCCAGCTGGCATTATGCAATAGACCCTCCCTTCACAAGTGTTTGGAGAATTCCTGGGGAGTCATCTCCTCCTGCCTGTGATTCCATGCAGAAAAATGAGACATTACTTCACTGACACCAGTTTGAGGCCACTGTGGGGCCTCACTGCAGCATAACACACAGAGTTGCCAGGGTGATCAGGTGGAACCACTGAGGTGGTTCAAGGGATGGGTCCCTTGCTGGGATGGAAAAGGCATCTTGATGCTGCACTCTCCCCACTGACATGGGCAGACTGTAGACTTCTAGGTAGCTAAAGACAGTCAAGCTTAATTCCACCTAAAATTACTTGATGACAGTCAAGATTAGTGAAAAAATGCAGCTTAAAACCAAGCTGGTTCTGATTTCTGCACCAAATGCCTTCCAGTGGGTTATGTTGCCTGAGATTCTTTAGACTTGGTGACCACAGATCTACCCAGTCATTTACAGAGCACCAACACACTCAGCAACTCTGCTGAGGGAAGAACAGGAGACAGAGCCCCATTCTAGTCTTTGAATGAACTCTGAGAAGGCTTCATTAACAAGTTATGTGTTGGAAAACCCTTATTGTATTGTCAGAAGTTCAGCCTACCATGACCATCAGATAAACCCAGCACTTTGCTGAGCAGAGTCATTTGCTGCAAGACTCCTGTGGAGAAATGTCTTATTTTACTTTCCTAGGCCATAATTTTAAAAGGTATATGAGATATACTCATCAAAGGGAAAAATCTTTCCATGAATGTATAGTTTTGCTCTTCCCACCTACGAGGAATGCACCTGCTTTCACAAAAAAGAAGTATTTTTGCACTGTTTACATGATTTTCAATGTAAACAGTGTTTTACATGCTCCAAGGCAGACACTGTTAGCGTCATAAATATCATTCAGCCTGTAAGGTTTGAGTTTGTTCTGAAATAATATTACTGTGAGATTTTTTTTGGCCACATTTGTTTCCTGGTTTTGCTCATGATTCCTGATGTTGCAGATTCTCTTTGGTGTGAACTGGCACAGTTCCCCTGATATTAATGAAAGTACAAAAATGTATGTAACAGCTTGAGACCTGGATCTCAGTAATTTAAATCTACATTGAATCATGCACTCGGGACTATTCACCAGAGCAGGATCCTGCAAGAATATGGAATAGTGTACATTTGTGATCAGAGCAAAAAGTTGTATGTCAAAAAGAATAGGTTGTGTCATCAGACCGCTGTGTAAGTATAACTCACCTTCATTTTATTCCCTGTGAAACAAGCATTGTAGTTTCACCAAGGTCAGCCAGTCAATAGCATATCCAGCAATAATATTATTAACTAATATACTTTGCCTTGTATATCCTGAAAGGCTTCATTCAGTAAGCCTTTAAAGTACCTTCCAAGCCACAGAGGAAAGGAGCTATTAACAGCACAGTTTGTTCTTATAAATAGTCTTTTCCATCTCTAAGTTTTGATCGTTTTGATCTCAGTGATCTTATAAATGAACTATGGAAAAAGTAGCAGCTGTTATCTTGACAGATGGGTCTCAGGCATTGCTCTGCTGGACATTACAGTCTTCTCTCCGAAGAACAATAGGAATTTCCAAGTGCACGTATCTATTTTCATCTCCTTAATAAGCCACTCATGTCTTGGGCAATGAAGAAGCAGGAACACAAAATAAAACATTTTAGGGAACACTTCTCAAAGAAGGGGTAAGAAGAGGGATATCACCCATTAGGGACATTTCCCTTCCATTTTACTGAAGTGAGAGACAGTAAAAGAATCAGAAGTTTCTTACAGAGGCAACAGGGACAAGCAGGCCTTCCAGAAGGTGAGATAGAGAAAGCCTGTGCACCAAGTGAAGTGCAGCCAATAGTCAGGTAGCAGGACACAGTAAGTACACATATGAACCCCAGTTTTTAAATCTTTCTAAGATTTAGCATCATCAATTATTTTGGATGTAGAGCTTTGAATCTGGTTTTAAGGACAGACAGAAGGCTGAGAAAGTTCATCTTTTTTCAAGGGTGGCAGGGAGAGACAGTACTGCCACCCACCTTTCCTATTATAAATACTTGTCAAGGCACTATGAGTTTAACTCCATCTTAACCCTGAATTTAAACTCATGTTCTTCACCATTTCTGATGGTATTCTCATCATCAGACAACCAAACACTCAATGGGATCACCTTCTGTGCTCCTTCCTTGAATCTCTATGGTAGCTGGAAATAGAGAACAATGGAGTTAGGAGAAAACAAGTACTAATTAGGGAGGTCAGTGGCATGGGCAGAGATCTGGATCCCAGTCCACAGACTCACAGAATCACAGAATGGTTTGTGTTGGAAGGGGCCTTAGATCATAACGTTCCAATCCCCCTGCTATGGGGACCTCTCACTGTCCCAGGCTGCTCCAAGCCCCATCCAGTATGGCCTGGAACAACCAATCCTTGCTCCCAAGACTTGTTAGATCAGCAGTGCCTGACGTGTAGGGTTTGTCCCTGCATTGCCCTCACTGTCTTAAGTGGGAGTTTGAGGATGGACTGCACAGACCATAACCTTGTCCCAAAAGCAAAAGCGTTTGCACGCTCAGGACTGCGGCAAAAAAAAGACATTGTAAATTAAGCCAGTTTAGATACTACAAATAGAAATAGCAGTCAGTCCATAGACACAAACAACAGAGATAAACATTGCCAAAAATACCTCAACAGCACAACAGAGTGGAGAGCAACACAACTTGAGTGTGGACAAAACAGCAAAGCACTACATAAACAAATGTATTATTACACCAACAACGAAAAGCCTGAAGATTTCAGACTCTACAGTGAAATGTGTAATACTACAATCTATAAAAGCACAGACTGAGATGGTGCATACATTGCATAACTCACAGGAACTGCTGTGGACCAGACTCTGCTCTATCCCAGGTCACACTATCTTTTATATTCCCAGCATGTGTAACTGAAAAAAGTAGCATCTACATGAGCAACTTACTATGTGAAGTCAGTAAAAATCTGTTCCCAGCAATCAAATGGCAAAAACATTCAAACCACAGTATCAAAGGTTGTTTTTCTGTGAAAAAAATAATCAATGTCTTGTTCAATTTCAAAACTTCAGAGAAAATACAGTCCAGGGTTGAATGGAATGAAACATTTTGCTTTAGACAATAATAAAAAGAAAAGGCTGATGTTCATCTGAAATGTTACATTCTAGGAAGACTTCCTTGCCTGGTTTTCTGATTACTAGTATTTAAATCTATTTAAAATTCAGCTTGGATGAGGTCTAAGGGGCTCTTGAGCACCACCACCTTTCCAGTTACATAATGCCAAGTATTGTTTAGCTACATCCAAGGTAAAAGACCAGAGTTATTAAGGAGCAAACATAAAAGGAAAACAGAAAAGTGTAAATTCGTAAGAAGCTTGCTGAAGGGGAGATGTATCAGATAAAATCCAAGGATCCATACAGCCAGACCAGACATTAGAAAGGCAGAACTGAGCTAAAATTTGGATCGAAGAAGCTGAGACATGTGAGAGGGATACAGTTATCTAGCCTGAAATAATCATTCACCTAGACACTTGAGTATTCTACATTGCTTTTAAAAATAATTGAACAGATCTTCCCTGACCAGGTAACATGGCTCACTCTGTAATCCATAAGATCTAATGTTATGGAACATGTAAACATTCAATTCATTTAAGTTGCTGCTTCCATGTTCCCATTCTGCACAGAAGGGAAAGAAAAAAAAAAAAGGCTGCTTGTGGCAGTTAATTTCTCTCCATTTTGGGAACCATTTTAATGCTTACACATGGATTTGCTGATTTACTGGCTGCCTGCACAGGGAGTTTCAGTGTTCTGCTCACAAGGGCAGTAATCACCCAGGATACTGGGTCATTGGAAATCATTCATCAGACTTGTAAGTATTCTGGCTGTTTGTGTCATAAAACACTCGTCAAGAAAAAAGGAAATAAAATGGAAAATTACAGCTATTACAATATTTACTGTATCAAAAGTCTGAGAAAGCCATAACAATTCTGGTAATTCAATTCTTGATCTATACATATTTCTGTAATTTTTATGTGCTTTGCCCTTCTCAGTCACATCATCATCTGCCTTGCCTGTGCACTGTGTGCCCTAGTGTTTGCCTTCTAGCAGGAGGATTAAATACTCCCTTCTGTCCTTATGGATCCTCACTTTTTTACTTGCTGTTCACAGCCTTCTTGGAGAGGTGATCACACATTTCAAAGCCCAGCAGGGTTGCTATTCAGCACCCAACTCTCCAAGAAAAAAAACCAACCTGCATATAAATTTTTGCACAGCTTCCAAATGACCCAGTGAGCCCTTCTGTGATCTGCCCTTAGTGCTAAGGTGCCTTCCACAACACAAACAGCCTTTCCTGCAAAAATTTGAGCATCCGACTCTGGAGATAGCAGACTCCTAGATAGCAAATTTCAAATTAACATTTTGCTAAACAGTTTCACAAATACATCTTCCATCAGTGTTTCCCGAGGGTTTAAAAGAAAGTAGCATGCTTCAAAAGAAAAAAGAAAACATGATTTATAAACCACATGCATTTGGATTGCAACACTGCATTATGCAGAGAAGTAATTTTTGGAGCAAATACAAGTCTGCCTCTGTTCAGGTGTAATATTTTTCTACCTCTCTTACACCAAGTTATGTGTTTAACACAGGCACAGTGCACCCTGCAAGCAGCCAGAACTCTGGCAGTGTTTAGTTACATCTCTTTTCCCAAACTCCTTTGTAAGACCATGAAACCTAAATATTGGTGCATTGCAGATTGTCATTTTTAGCTGCTGCAATACCCTGTCTTGTTTTGGTCCCTTCTGCCAGATGACATCATCTTTTAGCAACTTTTTCAGGGGAACAGCCAATGCTGATTTTTCCAGGGTACTGTTGACTAGAAATCCAACAATAGCACATTTTCTTTTTTTTTTTTAAGTCTTCCTGCTGCAAGTAAGACTGGAAGGATGTGAAGGAAGAGGAAATTACAGAATCATATCAGCAAGGAAGATCACAGGGGGCCCTGTGATCTTGTGCAGTGATGCACTTACTGTTGTAGTGCAGCCTGAAGGTGGATCATATCTATACCAAACAAACACAAGAGCAGTATCAATTCTTCAGAGCTGGAGCATGTATGGATACATAAAATTCTATTTTCTCACATCAGCTTGAACTTTGTGTCATGTTCTCTGCCTAGTAATCTAATAATGGCTGGAGGTGAAGCCCTGGCAGTGAAAAAAAACCCAAACAACCAAACAACAAAACACAGAAAGGTCGTTTGCCATGCTGCAAAGACAATTTCTGCTGCAAGTGTTTCACAGGCTGAGTGCATGACATCTGGCTGTAACAAAGAGTTATAAAACAAAATACATTTGTCTTGGCCTCCACATCAAGTTTGAATTTTAGGGATGCACTGTGTGTGTCCAAATCAAATACCAGACTTCCTCTGGGTGAGCTCCAAGATCTATGTTGACTCTTGGTATTGCTTAATAAAAAGGGGAGGAAGATCTAAACTACAGAATTTTGGTGGTTTGTTTTTGTTTTGTTTTTTTTAATGGTCTAATGCTTTCCACAGCCATTAAAAGGGTACAGAGATTCACACATGACATGAAACTGACAGTGAGCATTTCTAGTTATGGCACAATTATGTCTTTAAGGCAGACAGACTCCATCCCAGTGACTGGGAGAACATGTTATCTGATCCCTAATTGGTTTAACAGCCCAGAGAACCTTTTTAGGCTGGTGCCCAGATATGATCTTTATTTCTGTCTTTGTGGTGATAGCACTACTCGACTGAGTGCCTCAGGCCATGTCTCCATTTGGTTGCTTACATCTCAATCATTTCGGCTCAGAAGAGAACACAAATCAGTGTCACCTGTATTTTTAAGGTTACAGGAACATGTAACCCTTGTTCTGATCTTGTTCAGAGCAGCTTCACATCCTGTTGGCTCTGCTAAAGTGTTACAAAATGCAAAGCAGGGGCTCTGCTTTTTTATCTGCTTCAGAAGCCTTTGTGGAGATTAGGAAGTGTTGCTCTGCTCTCTTCCACCTTGCTATCTGGACACAGAAGTTCTATGCCACCTTGCTATCTGGACACAAAAGGTCAGGTTTCAAGCTGGGGTAAATCAATTGAACCTCAAAAAGGTCAATAGAGCAATGTGAGCTCACACCGGCTGAAGAGAAATTCTCACCGAGCCATTCCAGAGATATGAGACTTGGGATACAGGGTTTTCCCACCACACAGTCTGCTATAGATATTTTCTACTCTCCAACACAATTTCCCTAGCTCCCTAGATAGTCTATTCAATTTCTTGCCTTTTTTTTTTTTTCTCACTCACTGTATTTAAAGACAATTTGCCTTCCCGGAAGCCAGAAAATAAACACATTGTAAACCTTCCACCACAAGGATTTTCTAATATGGAATTACTCTGCTAGACCCTGGACTAATAAACCTTGGTGGGATTGCAAAAGATACAGTGAGAAGATCTGCCCACAACTTATTCTTAACAGTAAGAAACATTTTCTTCATTTGTCCTTGTACCAAGAGTCTACTGAGAGGGTAGGAAGGAGAAATGATAGAGCTTCTCTCAGTGTCCTTGCACATACTCTTTGAAAGGATCAGAATACAAGAGAGATCTTTGTAGTTTAATTTGTGTGAAGGAAAAAAAAGATGTGTATGAGACACAAAAATAGTTAGGTTTCAACACTTTTTACTGCAACAGCAGAACATGACATAAAAATTAGTGTGTTGGCTGAGCACAGAATAAAATGAACATGTTTCCTTACCTTAAGATAATGACTGTATTTTATTTTGTTTTATCACAAACTCAAAGAAAATTGAACCAGGTTTATTTTGGCTGGGTTTGCTGCATTGGTTTGACTGCTAAATATAGGTAAATCAAACCAGAGCTCCCTGCTCAAGTTTGACCCTATTAATAGAAATATGCATGACCCCGAGACGCTCCTACATTAGTTAGTCTGAGTCAGGGCAGACTCCCTGACTCATCCAAATTGCATTTCTCATTTTGGGTAACAGTGGCATGGATGTTACAGGAGGGGCAGTAAGTGATACTTGTATTAACACCTTCATTTTTGGAAATTCGGTGTGCCTGCTACAGGCAGCTTGAGGAAGGAAGGCAATAAATAAATAAATAAATCGAACTCAGGCCTGTATAGAGAGACAGCCATCCTTCCCCCGTGTGTGGGGAAAGTGTCAAGGAACAAATTAGATAGTGGGTACAAAAGGAACAAAACCCCTCTATCCTGCTGTTTACATGCCATTAAATGTGTTTGCCTTGGGGGAATGCCAATCTGCCTCTAGGAAAATCTGGCCCATCTCGAGGAGAGTCATCATTTACTACTGAACAAAAAAAAAGGAGCTGGGGTAGTGAGAGGCTAAGACCATCAGGTTTAACTTCCACTGGCCTGAATCCAAATATGCAAGCAAAGGCTTAAGAGAACTTTCTACTGATGTCTCTGAGCCAACAATAGACGTGGACAGGACAAATATTTACAGACCAGAAGTGGAGGGAGACTAAATGGGGGGGGCAGACTCTGCCTGAAGTGCTTATTATAGCGCTTGGGCCGTGGTGGCTCCGGCGCGAGGTGAGGGCAGGCCACAGCCGGGACAGGACGGGCTGACTCAACGCCACAAGATGTCTGTGCCCACGTCCTGGGCCATGCCCAGCTCCCTTTCCCTGGGGTATTAACAGCAGTGCAGTCATAGTACACATTCTACAAAATAACCACCTCGCTCTGAAGTGAGCCCAGGCAAGGCTGCCCTTGAGCTAAAACATGTTCAAAACAAACAAAATGGTCCTGGAGACCCAGTGGAGGTGCTGACTCTTGGGCTCCACACTCTGAATGCTTTCTTTATGCATCTTTCTGAGGCCACCTCACTCTGTAAGCGTCTCTCCTCAACACCCAAACGTGTTATAACATTACAGGAAAATGAGTTCATAAATGGATCATTTGGCTGAGAGATGCCTCTCACTTTATTTGCCTTTGTAAACATAAGGTAAATGTCACTGAACTACATGTATGTATCTAACTGTGTCCCTTCCTCCTCTTTGTTGCTCATCTTCCTCAGCTGTCTGAGAGTTTCTCTTAATCCATTTGTTGCACAGTTAAGCAAAATGGAGCTCTTGAATGATAATACAATACAAACATAATCAAATGCTCCTTTCTCTGTTCCAGGAAACAACGACAATGCTGTTTAAAAAACCCAACTCTATAGTAGTGGGGAGGACATTTGAGAGCAAAACTTTGTCCAAAAGCATCTGCATTCCAAAGAACCATTAAAATGGTTGTTGCATTGTGATAACTGGCTAGCTCATTCCTTATTTTTCCAGAGCTAAACATGTCACTCACCCTGGAGAACAATTTATCGCTGTGAATAAATTCAATCTGTAGATCTCCCCAAATTTCCCTTCCTGAATATTTCTGTCTGAAGCCCAAAAACTGCCACTGGCTGATCACTGCAGGATAGATCTTTAGCAACCAGAACTGTGAAATAAATAGCCACATCCTGAAGCATCTAATTACAGGGCTATAACTGCATTATTTTCAACCATTTCAAAAGCAATTACTCCCCTTCTTCCAACACACCCATGTTTACTGGAATAACTGGAAGCACTTTCATAGATGCATGGAAAAATACAGAAATTGTCTGAAAAAGCAGTTATGTAATAAAGGAGTAAACACAGCTCTCCAGTTGGATGTTAAATAGTGAACTATCTTCTGCTTCTCAGTCACTTTGAGCTTTAATGCCTTAATGTCCTGATGTCCAAGGCATGCCCAGGTGTACAAATGAGTAATTTTCTATTTATCTTTTCTCCTAAGAAAATAAAATCAATAATATAACTCTACAAATGCCACAAAATGCAGCAACATGCAGCTTTCAAGAAGTAGATGAACATTCTTCCCATTTAGCCTGAAGGAGACCCATAAAGCAAACATAACCCTGTGTCCTAACAGATAAAACACTGTTAACCTGCTGTGACTCTCACATTGCATTGCAGAGTACCAGGAGGGTCTTTCTTGCAACTACTCTACCATGCCCATCAAATTCCTTGCTTTTTCTCTCGCTGGCCTGTACATGCCAGAAATTAAGACAGGCATGTCCTGACCATCTGCAGGAGCTAAATCACGCATGGGACATTCTTGTCATCAGGTTCTCAGTCTGCCCAAAGTAAGATTAAATAGAAGATGTGATAAACTGCCCCATGAGGCCAGTAGCAAGCTCTGGGATTGGCTCCAGAGCCATGCAGAGACTTGCAAGTCGAGTGAATGCTCCGATGCACAGCCTGGATGCTGCTCCATGAGCACTTTGTGCAGAGCCACCAGGAAGCAGCTCCCCAGCACTGCATGTGTGTGTGGTATTGCTACTGCCAAGACAAACGTAATCATTCTCAGCCTAATCCTAAAACCTTTTTTCTTTTCCTTGTGTTTTGAGCTCTGCTTCTGCTCTCCAGTCAGAAATCTCTGAGCAGGCGCTGACCTGTCTGATCCCAGCTGGGGTCTGAGCCAACATGGATTAGCACCAGTGGAGAGCTACAAAATCATGGCTAGGGCATGTCAAGGTCATGGATGTTTCCTCAGCTGAAATTGCTCTCTCTCTCTCTCTCTCTCTCTCCTTCACAGCCATGTATCTTTGACCTAACTTTGCAGCTTAGAGAGCTGTCCCTGCTCTGAGACTTTGGGTATTTCCACGTTGCATGCCAGGGTCATCCAAAGGCTGCCCTCCGGGATCAGACTCGCTCTATATTCAGACAGAGAAATACAAGTGCAACCCCGGGCACAGCCCAAGGGACTGTGTCTAAGCCTGTCTGGCAGCTCAATACTCTGCCAGGCCCTGGGCACATGGCAGGGGCAAGCCTGTGATCAGGAGCCGTGGCTCACACACCTTCCTGTTCCCAGCCCTTGTCAGCTGTAATGTAGACACAGCCTGGGGTGCTGCAGAATGAGAACGTGCTTGTCTCCAACCCAGGAGAGCCTCTCGAGCCAGAAGCTGAATGTGCCACATCTCCTACACCTGTGAATCACACACATGTACATAACAGAAGGCAGGCAACATCTTTATTAAATAAACTATTAAGTACTTCAAATTGCAAGCCTAATGGGACCAATCTTCATTTAATGTGGCCAGACCTGTCTCCATGATTCATAACATCAAAAAGTCTGGCAAAAGCTGAGAAACACACAGTGCCTGCTGCAGAGCCACTCACACAGGGTAGTAGTAGGCAGTAGGCAGTAAGCAGATTAAAAATGTCACATCAACCAGGATAGCACAATGTAATATCTGGTCTCACACACACTTTTTATTATATAAAAATGTTGGTTGAAAATACAGATTTCTCCCAACGTCTCTGCAATGCTCACATAAACACACCCATGTCAGAAACACAACACTAGTGACAAGTGGCACAGTTTTTATAATCATAGAATCATTTAAGATGGAAAAGTCTTCTAAGATCATCAAGTCCAACTGTTAACACTGCTGAGCATTTTTTTGCATGTAAACACAGTACAGAGGGCAGATATTTGAAGATAATTAGGTCTCTGAAGAGGGAGTAGTCATACTGTGGGCATTTCAAATTCACCTGGGCATCAAACTCCTTTGATTTCAACAAAATTATTTTAAAAACTGTTCAACTCTAAGTATTTTCTTACATTTTCCCCAGACATGAAGTGTAACTATCACAAATTTACAGTAATTACTATCACTTCAAAGCCTACACATCTCTTTTGAAAGTTTAACTTCCTAAGCTGTTCAAAAACATCTATGACATTTAATACTTTAAAAACCCCAATTCTTAAAACTGAGGAAATGGACAAGCCAGAACATTGCAAAGTTCATCATGTCCACACAGTAAAAGACATGTATTTTTATTATCCAGTATGAAGAACTTGCATTGCAGCATAGCAGGCAGCCATAATTCTGATACTGAGATTTCATATTGTTCTTCTCAGCTCTGGTGTGTAGATACTGGGTAGTGGAATATATCAGTTGATGTGCGTGTTAATGAGAAATATATCGTTATTCATGCTTGTATTTTGATGGAGTTTTCATAAACACTAATTCTGAGTCAGCTTTGACCTGGCAATCCCCATGGAACAGCCTGACATCCTACTTGGCTGAACTTGCTCACAAGGCACATCCATCGTTTTAAACCTGAATGTATTTCTGCCCTTGTCAGCCTGCTATCTCATTATCTCACTATTCACTCACAAAAGAAATGATGAATCATGAACACTGGGGTACAGGGAACCAAATACACTCAATAAAATTAACCTCATTATGTCAGTTGTCAGTAGCATGATGAAAATCTCTGAGGGTTACTCCAACACAAGAAAAGAAGAATTGTGTTCTATTGAAAATAATGATGAACAGATACTTAGAGAAAAATCAGCAAAATCAGGGCTACAGGTGAATTTGCATTTGAGAGGTTTTGCTGTGAGACATTAACAGATGAGAATTGTGACATCTTTCACAAAGTTTCTTTTGTGTATTTCTTTCTTTTGTGTATTTGGTTTGATCACTAGGTCTGGAAAATACACAAAGTAGGTAGCATTTTGTATTTAAACAGAACAAAACTGTTACAAAATCAACTGAAAAGTCTTACACTCAAACCATCCACGGAATGAAGCTGTACTTTACCAATAAGAAGAGGCCATCCATGTTATTCCTTGTAATGTCTATAATGCAGGCCTACATTGGGAAAGGCATCAAGGTGCTCAGTATCACCATGCACAGACTGCACCACTGCCACCTGCAGTGCTCAGGGATGTGCAGGCAATCCCAGGATCCTGCTGTATCCACACAGCCCCAGCCATCTACCAGTCCTCTCTACGTAGTCAGACCACGACAGATCATCCAGTGACCCCAGAATTTGTGCCCAAACCACCTCCAGTGTTAGCAGGACTTAAAAATCCAGGTGAACTGTGATGGTTCTGGCTTCTTTTTCTCTGCCAAGGTTGGGATTAATACACGAGAGTCATAGTTCCATGTTTGGACTCGGTATTTATTCCTTCTTATCTATATTACAGTCTCACAAGCCGTGAGCTCTAACTAGCAAGTTAGAAAACTAAGGTAAAAGAGAGTACCTCTCTATCTCTACAAGGTCTTTTCAAGGTCAATCCATCCAATTATGAAATGCCACCTAAATAATTTCTACTTTAAAACCAATAACTAACTACTTGAAGTCTGCAATGTGGACTCTATCAACCAATTACAGAAAAGCACCCAAACCCATGAAGAAGAAGGAAAAAGAAGGTGAAGAAGAAGGACTTAGACAAAGTCCTCCATCTTGCCCCATATATTACTATATACTAAAATTCCAAACTGAAGTTTTTCATCCTGTGAGATCACACAATACTATTCAGACTACACATCCACAACCTCAGTGCTACCACTCAACTTTGGAAGCCTGTTCCATGGCCTCAAGTCAAATGTAGTGCCTACTTGAGGGTCAGTGCCCTTTAGAACAGAAAGCCTGAAATTTTCAGCCTCCAGGGTTCCAAAAGTGAACCTCTGTGAGAGGTACACAGGGTATTTCTAGGTGGGATAATTTTATTTTACAATCACCCTGTAGGGATTTTTTTCCATGTTCTGTCTAGTGCGGCTATTTTTATTTTTCCCATACACAGATGTCCTTGAGGTATGCTTAAAGCCCAAACTGTGAACACTGTTTGCCAACATCAGGTTTTCCTGTAACATGATACAGTTCTGATGTGTGTGACACAGAACCTCATAACCACGTGCCCTGTGGGCAGGGACACACAGCAGAATAAGAGTCAAAAAGTCCTGCTGCAAAACAGGGCAGAGCTGACAGTGGGCCAGGGTTTCAAATGGCCAATGTCCACTCCTGAAAACAACTGCTGCAGAAACTTGCCTTGCCTGTACTATGTTGATAAGGCAGTGTTTTCCAGAGGAGTCAATCAAATAAAGTTTTTAAAGAACAAAGTAGTGGGATGTCAATTAAATGAGACATGATGATTGCAAGGGGATTTACGCAAACAGTGTTTGTTACCCTGAGCAGCATGATGGCTTGTCAATCTTCCTGAGCTGCAGATGTTTCTGTGTGTTGCAGATTCCCTTGGAAAGGCTCCTTTCTTGTAGCTGTTGCTGTCTTCTGCTGGGCATGTCTAGAACTTACCATTTTTTATAGAACAAGTCAGCCTGGTCCAACCTGGTCCAGAGCCTGTCTGGCCCCAGCTCCAGTCCCACATTTCTGCCCAGTAATCCCCACAAAGACATATCAAAGGTATATCAAAGACATACCTTGAAGTCAAACACTCATCTGCTTCAATGCAGCTATTTTGATTTTCATATACAATAAGCACTATCTAATAAAAATTGTATCAACCAAAGTGGTCTAAAAACATAATTAAGTCCTCTGGCTAAGCATGGAAAATTACTTTGAAACATGATCTTACCAAGCATTTTTTTAATATCCCTTTAATACATTTCAATTAGTTTGTTTAGAAGTGACCAGTTCTAAGGATGTCCAGTGCAAGCTGGTGATCAGAATGCAAGTGGATGTAAATGGTTCCAGAGCTGTACCAGCTCATTCTTCACAGTAGGGAGTATTTTGTGCAAAATGCTGACTGTCCTGTGGTGTCAGTGAATTCCACCCATGGGAGGGCACCTTTTTGGTGGTGCCAAGCATTAAGACAAGAGGCAACAGGCAGAATCTGATGCACAGAAAGTTCCACCTCCACATGAGGAAGAATCTTCCTGTGCCATGACTGGAAGAGACTGTCCACAGAGCCTATGGAGTCTCCCTCACTGGAGATATTCCAGAAATGTCTGAATGCAATCCTGTGCCATGTGCCAGAGGATGACTCTGCTTGAGCAGGGAAGCTGAACCAGATGAGCCACTGTAGTCCCTTCCAGCCTGACCCATTCTGTGATTTACCTGCCCATGACCCAGAAGCTGGAAAAGCAGGTAACATTTTGATTGACACCATTTTGTAGTTGTCATTTATATTTATACAGGAAAAGGTCTCAAAGATCCTTTGACATACAAAAAATGAAATGCAAAACGAGAAAAGTAACTGCCATGATCAAACCTAGGGAAGCAAATGAGTTCAAGTTCAAACGTTGTTCTGGGGGGAGTTGGGCAAATTACCAGCCCAGCCCTAAGAACCATGAATCTAGGAAGGATGTGAAGCCTCTGGGACTAATCTACACAAGGAAAAGACCACTGAACAAGAATGCAACCAAAGCTTCCAAAATACATGACAAAACTGATAATTAATGCATTTATATGCCAGAAGTGATCCTTGAAATTTCTTCTTCTGACTTCCTACTTTAATGGAGGCTGCAGGATTTTCACTAAATAATTCCTGTTTGAATTAGAGCTGATTTAAAGATTTCTCAGGGAGATGAGTATTGCCAGTTCACATGTATTCCTTATTTTAAGGTGAATTTGCAAAATTTCACTTTCCAGCAATGATATCTTTATGTCTCTTGGTTAACTAAAAGATCAATTCAATTGTTCTATCAATTTTTTATCCCCCCTGTAAGTAACAAACCATCCCTTAACTCCTGCTGAATAAATAAGGCATTTTATATCCAGAAAGGTCTCCCAGGACTTCTACTATCCTCATGTCTCTTTCAAGCATTGTAGACTACAGAACTGAGCACACTGTTTTTGAATTATCTGTGTGAGACCTCTGTCCCTCCTGTCTTCTCAGTGCTCCTGTTTATATACTCATGGATTGCAGTCAGCTTTTTGGCCAAAGAACAGCTCAGAGCATCTGTTCAGTTGATAACCAACCACCACTCCCCAAGTCTGTTTTAAAGTCCCTGCTTCACTTGACAAAGTGCTCCTGTCTGTTGGCACAGGAATCACTCTTTGCTCTTGCACCTTCAAGTTTGTAAAGTTTTATAGCAACTGAAACACACCATTTACTTGTGACAATATCACACAGTGATCCCTCTTCCTGTGTATCAATGACCTATGGGATGAGAACATTTATTTAGGATTTATCTGTTCATTTTTATCATCTTGATATCTTCCTCCACTGATAAAAACATCACAGTGGGGCTGACACCAGTCCATTTTAAGGTCTACTGGAAAGTCCTCTATTCAATAAGCCAATTTTAGATCCACTGGCATGGATTTATTGTATCTTTTTAAGTTTCTTATTCAGGGTACCATGAATTCCTTGCAGACCATGATGGAAAACTTCATGGTCCTCTGCAAACATTATCCAGCCATCTACATACCTACTCCTTGAGAGCCAGCTTGACAAGATTTTCTACTGATGACCCCAAAATTACCTGTCAGTGTTTAAAAGGCATTTGGATGATGCCTTTAATAACACACCATAATTTTTGGTCAGCTCTGAAGTGATCAGGTAGTTGGGCCAGATGATAGTTTTAACTCCCTTCCAACTGAAATAGTCTATTCCATTTCTGTGACATCCTAAATCAGAATTTTGTCACTATTACTCACCAAAAACACAGATGAGAAAGACCAGCCGAACAAGATACAACACAACATTTCAGAGCTGTAATACTGACACAAAACAAGAGTCAGAATTTATTTTACAATGTTTTGAACACTAAAAACCCACACTCACTTTGAGCTGAACTTTTTAACATTATAATCTAAGGTCTTTATACTTCCACTGTCTTTATACTATGGCATACATACACCTGTATTACAGATGTGTTCCTAGAATATGTCTAAAAACAGGGAAAAAAAAGTAAAAATCCATCCAAATCCATCTTAAATGTGTAAGTGTTGAGCCCATATTTAAGCTAATACTGTAATCTGTTGTAGAAGATATGCATCACAGTTTAAAAAATATATGGTATGCTGATTTTTTTTTCCTAAGTTGTTTCCCCAGCTCTCTGGCAAACAGAAGGGAGAAAAGCATCCATGGGTTGTGGCTTCTCTCCATAAAAAAGTCCTAAGTACCTTCCTCATATGAGGGGCCTGTCATCAAATCTATCCTCACTCAGCTGGGCCAAAAGAAGCATTTCTATATTAGCAAATACTGCTTCACAAGGAGCAGTAAAAGGAAGGTTCAGCAAAACAATTTTTTGACTTTTAAATCCAAGAGCCATGAATCTTTTGCAGGGGAAAAAATAGTCCCTTCATCTTGTGCAGCACTGTCACTACTTCAGTGTAAGGTGGTTTCTTTAAATACTTCACCCTGGTAGTGCCTGTGACATTCAAGTTGATACCTTCATCAGGATTTAATGTAGTTCTGATGGATCCTGCTCAGTGACAGGTTTATACAGGTCATGCTCAGAAGTTACCTTGGCTAGTGACAGTGATTCATTTTCTGATAAGAAGCTAATTATAAAGGTTTGAAATTCGCAATTGCTCAGCAGAAGGGCAACAGAACTTCCTTTAAACAAAGTCATGCACACTGTATTAGTAAATATATTTATAACAATAATTATTTCTCCATGTATAGACCCAAGTCTGCCTATTCAAAGTAAAATGCTCTCATTGTGCACCACCATCTCAGCCCTGGAATGACTGTCCACCCACCACTAAATAACTGTACACCAAAAATGTTCTTTAGTACCAAATTTCAAAAAGGAAAATTTCTGTCTTCTTTTCTTGAGGTGGGGGGGGAACGTCAAGCAAATTTATTCTATTTATTTACTTGTATAGACGAGTAACAGAACCATTAGAGAGACCTCATCACAGCAGTGTTATACATATGAAGCACACTAATAAAACAAATTTGTCTCAGTACATTATTGCAATGGAGAGATTGAGTTTACTATTGGGAGAGTCCCCGCACTACTGGGAAGCTGGACAGGGCAGAAATATGAGAAGGAAGCAGAAACAAATACTCTCTCTTGTTCCCACAGGCAAGTTTTCACTTCTCTACAACCACCTGAGTGCTTTGACTCCCTACACCACTGCAAAACTCCAGGCCTGCAGCCGTGCCACATCACAAGCGTGGCTGTTGCTCTTTCCATCACCCTGCACTTCCCTCCTGTTGTTCTGATGTCCATCACAACCACTTCCTCCCTCCTTCTCCAGCCTGTTTTTTTTTTCACATCAGATTTTCAGCCCAGATCACAGTGCAGCCACTGCAACATTGCTACACACAAAACAGAGTGATGCAGAGGCAGCAAGAAATAGCTGGGAATGTACCTGCATCCCCTGTTTCAGCCCTACATATTCACACTGCAACACCTTTAGTGTCTGTGACAAACAATTATGCTGCAGCATAAGAAATATTTTCAAATCAGGGCTGCACTCATATTCTTTTGGATGTGTTAAAAATCTCCACTGCTTCATCCTCTGAGAAAGCAATCTGAAAACAAATCTCAGCTTAATGTACTGCCAGAATGTGCTTAAGAAGCTGCAAAACGAGCTGCAACACTGAAAACTCAAACAAAAACTTGCGTGTGACGAAACAAACGTACTAGAAAATTCTTCCAGGAGTCTATTACAACTTGTTGAAGTATTAAAAAAAATAAAACAGAAGAAGAAGGGTGGTCCTATGCATAGTAATAGACCAACAGGAAGGTGCAGTGGAAGGGCACATTGGGGTCATTGATTTATTCACAGTGTTCCAGACAGTGTCAGGCTCCTCGATGTCAAACCCAGAGGACACTTTGCATTTGTCTGACTTTTATCAGCTGACACTCTCTTGGCCTGTATTGTACACCGGTTTCTCAAGGGAAAAAGAAGAGCTAAGATAAGCACTGCCCTAGTGCCCCCCTGCTTTTTGAACACAGCTACTTGTGCCCAAGACGTACAGAGGTGTCCAAAACCTCAAGTGAATGTGGCAGGCACTGAAGACTGGGAGCTATTCTTATCTGCCTGCCCTCTATAAACACAATGGCCAACCACGTCTGTTACAGCCTCATACAGCTGTCAGCATTTAAATGCTTTGTAGCCTCCAAATGGGCCAGTCCTACAGTGACAGACTGAATAATAGAAAGATTACAGGTTGGGTAACTCCATTACAGTATGGAGGTGCTTTGCAATCAGTCAATGTTTCTTTTCATACTCCTGCAGGGAAAAATCCCAGCCCAAGATTTTACTGCTCTTTTGCTGTAAGGCAAATAATTTCTCAGCTCTCCATCACCTCTGGCCCCTGTGTTTATAGCTCCATGCTCTCTCAGGTCTAGCCCACTTTGTTTCCTATTGTTTTCCCAAATGATTTAGAAACTTTTGAATCTAAACAGGAGCTTTGAATTTGCTATGATAGCAAGTCTTAGGAAAGCACTTCAGAAATGGTTCTGCAGTTTTAGGAAATCAAGGTACTGCAAGCTTTAATTACTTTATTGAAATACAGTGAATCATTACAGTCAAGTCCCCTGTTCTTCACAGCAGGGAAGGACTGAGCCCTTATTCTGTTTACAATGCTTATATAACCAATCAAATCAAGACTGGTTAGAGAAAGACAGAAAACCTAATAATAACTGAAGTACATGGTGATTTTCCACCATTTATCTTAATTTAAATAGTTTGTTCTCAAAAGGCAAACACTTTCTCGAGGTCTGGAAAAAAAAATAAACAGCTCTACTACAGAGTTGGTACAGCCTGTATATAATATATATAGGTGGGTAATGCAATAAGTAAGTAGATAGGTAAATATAATAGATAGGGAATTTAAAAGCCCATGAATTTTTAACTTCAACTTTTCTAGAGGCTCACTTTTTGTCCTGGACCCAGCATCTCCCTTCTCAATGTCCCTGTCTTTTAAAGGGAAGTAAACAAAAACACCCTTTTTCTTTTCCAAAGCAATTTATGAATGAAGTGAGTAACTCTTTGATCAGATTCAGCTTTCTAAGTTGTCCACAGGGGACTAATGATGGCAGCTCTTCATGACTGTATCAATTCCGAATTTGCATTTGACTCATACACATTTAAAACTCCCACATCCTCAGCCAGAGATTGCAAAAAATATTGAAAGTGAGATGACTGGTTTCACAAAGAACAAGTCTTAATGGAACAGGTAAGGATCATTTTGTAATGAGGCATTTCCACCCTGTTCCAATGACTTTTCCACATCTTTTCTTATAGTTACAGGCCCTGGAAATGCTCAGTGTTAAGACGTAAAAGGTCAGGACTCTTGAGTTCTAGGCAGGAAAAGGTAGGACATGACAAAACAGGCACAGTCAGATGATAGCCCTCAGCTGTGCTGTGCAGGAGCACTGCCCACTGACCTAAGCAAGCATCTGAACCTGTCCCTGTTAATTATTTGATTGAAGATGAAGTGCAAATGATGGCAGAAGAAATTCAAAGGACAGCATAAACGGAAAGCTATAAATGGGGCTGTCTGTGTTCTCCAAAACCTCCTCCAACAGAGTGGGGCAGACATAGCCATAGTTTTCCAGAGTTGTTGCCAGCTGGCCACTGTGAGACACAAGGGTGTGGGGAGCTAGTCACCCCGGCAGAGTGACAGAGGAGCAGCTCCTGCTCTCATCAGTGGAGAGACACTGTCAGAGAGTGACCTCAAGCACAAGCCAAGGTCAGGTGTTTGAGCATGACACTGCAGGAAAGTGCTCATCTCTGTGAATGGCCAGTGGAGCCCTACAGAGAAGGATTTGGAGGCACTGCTGGATGAACAGCTGGATATGATCCATTAATATGCACTTTTAGCCCAGAAACCAAGCACACCCTGAACTGCATCAGAAGTGTGGCCAGCAGATGATTTTCTCACTACTCTGCTCCCTTGAGATCCTCACCTGGATGCAGGACTGCATCCAGTTCTTTGGTCCCCTGCACAGGAAAGACATTGGGCCTGTCAGAGTGGATCCAGAGGAGGACACGAAAACGGTCAGAGGGTTGGAGCACTTCTGTGCAGACAGGCTGAGAGAGTTGGGGTTGCTCAGCCTGGAGAAGAGAAAGCTCCAGGGAGACCTTACTATGCAAATTTCAATACTTAAAGTTTCAATACATTAAAAAGATAAAAAGACTTTTTACCCAGGCCTGTAGTGACAAGATGAAGGGCAACAGTTTATACTGAATGAGGGCAGGTTTAGATTAGACGTAAGGAAGAAATTCTTCCCTATGAGGGTGGTGAGGCACTGGCATGGGTTGCCAAGAGAAGCTGTAGATGCCCCACACCCACACGCTGGAAGTGTTCAAACCCAGGCTGGATGGGAATTGGAGCAAGCTGGTGTAGTGAAAGGTATCCCTGTCCATGGCAGGGTGTTGGAAGTAGAGATCTTTAAGGTCCCTTATCCACATGATCCTATGATACATATACAGAGTTGGCAGCAGCCTATGAATTTTAGATTCAGATCCTCAATTTTCAAAACAAAATCTGTGGGAAAGGCTCTTTCATCGAAATTACAGCTTTTAGAAATAAAATAATTTATTTCAGCTCTTCAGGCTGAAAATTGTACGTTCCAGTCTGAAAATGGCAACACTTGATGACGATGCCTCAGGAGCTTGTCCACTGTGTGGCACCTTTTATTTTTTTTTTATTTTACTCTAAATATGGCTACATTGCACCTCCAAAAGTATGAGGTCCTCCTGTCTTCTTGAAAATCTCTGCTTGTAGCAGAACCAGAAATTTATCCACAGAAGAGAACAAAAACGTAAGTTCCCATAACTGCAATCCCTATATAGAATTTTAGTGTAATTTCCAAACAACTACATGTTTGGTTTGTGTTTGGGTTTTGTTTTTTTTTTTGTTAACACAGTATAAAAAATTTCAACACAACTGCTACTTTCAAAGCTGCAACAGCAGCAACTTCAACGGGTTATCAAGGAACAAAATCTATATTTCACTTTGGTCATTAAAAACTAGATAAAGCCAATGCATCTGGGAGTGTCTTTTTTTGTAGCAATCACTGATTGGAAAATGAACTAATCAGGTGTTAGGTCTTTTCCGTTGTCCAGCAGGAAACCACCTTCAAAAAACAACTCTTTCATTTCTAACTGAGAACAAAGTAAAAAAAGGCAGTCTTGCAAAATCAAAGTTGTCACATCATTAAATGTGCAAAGGGAAGTGAATTAGAGCAGGAAGAGACAACTAAGAACCAAATACCTATGCAGGATTCAATGGAAAAGATCTGGAAGGTGTAACCACACTTGGGACATCATAAGAAGAGACAGAGGGAGTTCTACAAATCAAATGTACCTCACAACCACTGCTGTAACACCGAGTTTTAGAAGTTCCAGGGTGTTGGATGGGAGAGAAAGGACTACATTGCCTGAGTACACAGAACCTGCTGCCTTGGCTACAAAGACCCTCTGGCTCTTCCTGATGACTGGAAATTTTAAGATCTCTCACACTGAGTGATGTGCAAGGGAGTACAGACTTCTGCAGCCAGCAGTCTTGTGTAAGAAAAAAAAAATTAAGAAAGATTTACAATGCCCTTGAGTAAGCAAAGCTAAATAATACGTCTCGGTTGAGAGATGTTGCTTTCAATATAAAGCCCCCCCACCCCCTGGTCCTGGTTCAGCAAGACTCAGCAGAACTCCTGCCAACACCAGGCTGTTGCTTCCCGCGGCAGAGCCGCATCCTCCGAGGCCGCCGGCTCAGCTGCTTCCCAGCGCCAAAAACGGGGACCATGTGAGAGCTCCTTGGCAATGCCCTCCCCAGGGATCTCCCACACACATCCCTGCAGCAGCTGAACCACCACACTGAGTGCTGGAGGCCACAAGCCTGCAGAGATCTGCGGCTGCACAGCGTCTGCTCAGGTCAGACACCTGAGATGTGGTGTGTGATACAGATCCCTGCCGTGGAGCCACTGCGGACGGATGACACCACGTGTTGGCAAATTAAGAAAATATTCCCCCTTCCACACTCCCTGCCTAGCTGAGCTGCCTGACCTAGGAACTGTATTAAGCTCTTTATCTGATCAATAGAAAGAGAGGCATATCCACAATCTAACTATTTAGGTAACCCAAGGTAACTAAGCTCTCAATTTAGACTCCTTAATTAGGTAAATACGGTGATGTCTGTTCTGTTTAGTCAATAAAGGGAGACAAGCCTATCACTGGTGCCAGCTGATAAGAGCTTCTCTTTGGCTGATGTAGGATAATTTGTACATTTTACACTAATGCATAATATTCATTGCACAGTTTTTTCAACAATTCTTTAATTTTTGCCTACATAAATTACTAGAAAATGAGTCATTCTTGTAAGGACCTGGAATTCTAATGATCAAGAATTGATGCAAATCTTTCAGGTCTAATCCTCAAATACAGGTACAAGCTGTAAGCAGGGCACACTGGGATCACTGAAAATAAGTGCAAAGAGGATCCAGCAAAAATATCTTTGTGTTTGAAACAGCAATCTAATTTTCTAAAATACGGCACTTTTTTGGATCAGCTCTGAGCTTTTAAAAACTTGATGAACAGAGACTATCAGTTCTCTGGAACTTTAGATAATCTGCTTTGTGAGCTTTTTTTTTTTTAATATCTTGAAATCCACTTCCTCAAGGCTTTTGTGAGGGAGGAGTAGGAGGCTTAATATTCGCTAGCAATTTCATTTCTGTGCACAACAGGAAGGGAGCATGATGCTACAATCCCACCATGAAAGGAAATCCTGTAAAGGTTAGCATGTGTTCCAAAACCGAAGCTAGCAGTCACCAAATCACTCAGCATGTCTCATGCTGACAGAGAAGTCTCTGCCAGGGGAGAAAGTGACCGTGTATGCTATCTTGAAGAAATCTATTTATAATCTTCTTTACTCTCCAAGAATGAAACTTATCCTGTCTTCTTCCCAAATGAATATAAGACAGTGTTCATGGGCAATCCTGAAGCCTTCCCCTCCTCTGGTATATACATGCTCAAAGCACAGCAGCAGCAGTCCAAAAAACACCTCAGTGACATGGGGAGCACCCTTAAGGGGAGAAACTTCCAATTCTTAGTCAAATCAAGACTTTACAGCTGAGGTTGCCAATAAAAACATTGTTGAAATACTTCAAGGTCCTTTTCTGATCCACTCACATTAAATAACATCTAACACCACAAGTGATTTCAGTGAAACCATTGGGCACCATACACAGCAACACAGCAAAGGAGGAGCAACTGGGAAACTTGAGGCTACAGTTCATTTCACTGATCCTTTGCCAACAGGCAACAATCCAGTGTGTTCAATTTAAACTCACTCACTCTGCTGCTGAAGCTGCTACTTTTTCTCTTAAAATCTCAGAACCTTTTTATTAATCAAATCAGTTTTCACATCAATAGCTTCTTACAGCGAGTCTCACTGTACTTGCAAACATTAATTGCATGACAATTTTGAGAGGCACAGGCCCTTTTTCTATCAAATTTACAAAATGAAAGAGCAAGTAATATACCTGACATCAGTCACTAAGCAGGCAGCAAAATGCGTAGGAGAAATCTCTTCTGTTCAGACATTGCTTCTGGACTCTGATCACTATCATCACTATTAGGCCAAAATCACTGCTAAAATACTTCCAGGGATAACTAATCTATATTAAATAAGCAAAGATGAGACTTTTTATCCCTTTACTGACAGAGTTTAAGACTTGCAAATTGTTTCTAAGGGGCAGCAAAAGACCACGTTCCTCAGGGAGGACTAAAACTACTTTTTGCAGTTATGATCCACCAAAGAAAAAAGATATTTCTAAGTGCTTAACTGCCACGAAGATCTCCATGGAAGCAAAAGGCTTTCATACTTATAAACCAAGGCATTAAATAAAAAAATACAAAAAAATTGGCACTCCACAAAAGATGGACAGATGTCACATTACTCTGGTATTTTGTATCTTGGGAACATACTTGATTAAAGAATTAAATTCCTTCTAGGTAAACAAGATTTAGTTGGCTTTAAATCAAGTTTCGATTATAATGTCTGTTACAATACAATTCTTATTAATAATGATAGTTCTAATTGCAGTATTCACTATCCTCTTCCAAGCCCAGCTAGACAGCCTCTTGGAGACAAAGAATTTTGATTAATGCCTTACGTAGTTCAATTTTCCTCTCAGCTACACACGCAGAGCTCCCACTTGAAGTGGTACAGATGTTTCTGAAAGTGGGACCAGAGAAATAACATCCTCCTGTACTCATCTGGCACAAAGTGCTTGCACAAGGCTGATGTTCATCCAGTCATGCTCATAGACACACAGATGACACTCTGTAAAGTTATTCTGCATTTATGTTAGTCTTTTTGAGAGTATGTCATTATAGACAAATCTCTGGGTATAACTATGTACACTTAAAGCTGGGTTGATTTTGATCCAAGAAAAATAGGCAGATCTTTTTGGCAAGGATTATTTCAAGGGAATTGCATTACATTTCTATTGTGTTAAATGGAAAATAGTGTATAATAGCATATTCTATGAATTACTGTTCATCTATATCTATGCAGTATGCTTTTGTTATATAAAGAGCTTTCAACTTCACAGACATAACCATAATTCTCAACACTACACCACTGCCAAAGCTAAAGAAACAATATAAAGTAATTCTGGCAATATATGAGAAAAGAAGATGATACGAATTTGTCCTCAGACCACTAGGAAAAGAACAATTAATCATTTGTTCTGCTTTAAATAAAAGCCTGCTTCTTAAAACTGAATGAATTTCTACAGTTCAACTGCAATAAATGGAGTAGTATTCATTTATTTCAATACAGAATTTCACTTTAAGCATTAAAAAATAATAAAAAATCAACTTCTCAGTATTGAAATATTGAAGTAGAGAGGGCTGTGCTGGGCTCTTCTCCCTGGAATCCAGGACATGTGGGAAAGGTTCCAAGCTGCTCCAGGGGAGGTTTAGACTGGACATTAGGCAGCATTTCTTCACTGAGTGGGAGGCCCAACACTGGAAAGGTGGTTAATCCCCCAAATCTGTCAGTGTATAAGAGGCATTTGGACAATGATCTTCACAACATATTTTAACTTTTGGTCAGCCCTGATGTCGTGAGGCAGTTGGAAGAGATGATCATGTTAGATCACTTCCAACTGAAATACTCCATTCTATTGGAAATCTATTTAGTGTAATTTTGGGGTCATAGTCCTAGCCTAAAAAGTCTATGAAAAATCTTCTGAGAGAAGTCCAGTTTAATAAATAATTAATTATTTACCCTGTCTTTATAGTCTCACTCAAGTCAGTTCCAGCACATTAGAAACACTGGTTATCATCAGTTCCTTAAAAAGGGTAATTGTATTATAATCAGAGTTTTACTGGTGGCCAAGGAGGAAGATGAAGAGGTTAAGAATCCAGCTCTGCCACAAGCTACATGGGACAACACAAGAGAATGTCAACTCTGAATAACTTGGGGAAAAAAGCTTCCCTGTCATTATCATAAGCAGATTTAAATTAGTACACACAAAGCTGCTGTGAAGGCACACCATCATCCAGCAGGAGGGCCAGGAATGGGATTCAGCTTCCTGGAGTGCAGGTTTTACCTCAGAGTCCTCAGACAGAGCGTACCCCTCCTCAGTGAAGGTTTTGTTGAGGGGTATTTCTAACTGAAAGTCACGTTTTGTATCATCTTCATAAATCTTTGAAAATTCTACTCTGCTAATTCCCATTGCCAGAGTCAACAAATTTAAATCACAGGAAACAAAACTGCAGAAAATGCCTTAATTCCTTTTATGTACTCCAGGATTAATGCTTGTACTCCAGGAGTTTGCTTGTACTACTGTCAGTAGTCCAATGTAACCCAAAGACCCAGTCAAGATTAGGTCACCATTACAACAGGTATGAAGAAGGAGGCAGTTCATATCTCAAACTGCCTGCAATCTCTCTACAGGAGGCAGACAAAGTACAGCTATCATTTTGCAGATGGAAAACAGAAGGAGTAAGCAGATTGCCAAAAGCTTTGAGAAGCTTGCTCAAGGAAATCTGTGACAAAAAACATGACATAAACCAATGCTGCTGCAAATGCATCTCAGTGCCAGTGCTCTGCCTATCTATTAATCCCATTACAGTAATATTGTGTCAGGTAACTTGAGACTCAACATGGACGCTGGATGCTAAGAAGAAATTATTATATTTGTCAACAAAGATAAGCATACAGGAATCTGACCACATTTTTCCATCATATACTAAGATTGGGCCTTGGTTTCATGTTCTATCTAATCTTCTGCAATTATCCAGACATCTATTTATGTACTTAAATCAGGCCGTGCAAAGCTGAAAACTTAGCAGGTGATTTACAGGACCAAAGTTAGGCACTAAGGCGTCTTATGAAAGGGCAATTAGGTACTTCTGAAGGGTAATCCAAACATCCTGCTCTAATTGTAAAGCAGCAGAGAATTACTCCTAAGGGGGAAAAAATAATTAAAAACAATCTCCTTAAACAAAGAAGTCCTTTCTAAATTGCTCCCTAGTGAGATTGCACCTTGGCTCCTGCTGCCACTGGAACTTAGGTCTGTTCCTTAAGGCACCACAATGCTTTTGGGAATCAGAGCACACCCTGTACCCTGAGATTATGCATCGAGTTGATCAAGGAAAGAAAGAGGAAAAGCTGCCACATGTAACAGCCTAATAGCTGGAGTGCTGACAGCAGAAGTGTAAAACTCAATCACAGCTCTCCTTCATCTTGAGGAGATTCCAGTTCTCACTTCCCACTCCTCCAGAACATGTAGGGTTGTCAGACTAGAAACTACCCTGCTGAATCTCTACCTTGGTGATGAATCATAAAATCCTGGAGGACGACTAGACAGAACTCTAAAGCTCTGCCAAACATCTGGAGTTCCAGCCTTAGGTCCTCTCTGGACTTTTCCTGCATCATGGACCACCAGGACAAGTCATACAGACAGCTGACTCCTAAAATCTGGAGGCTGCTACAGGTCTTTTACTCCTGCAGTGCCAGCAGGCCCTTCCTGTCCATTCTCTCTGCCATCACTCCCCATCACATGGTAAATGCATGCCTAGGAGAGCAAAGGTAAGAGGGGAAATAAGACACTATAGAGCCCACAGCCCACTCCTCACTGGAGTGTCCCCAAAGATTCATAACTTGCTCTGGCAGAAGAGAACCCATTTTAGCCTCTCCTCTCCTTCAAGACAGGGATAATTGGTGGGCAGGCAATGTTTTTTCTATGCACACACAAAAAACTAACCCTTCAGGACCAACCATGCTTGTGCTAAGGAGCTGTATCACCACACTGTGTTGGTATGAGAGCAGAAGCCTCTGCAAGAAGTTACACGGCCTGCCCAGCTGGCACCATCACATGGGAAAATTACAGGATTAAAAACTGTACTGAATTAATCCCCAAAGACAGGGATTGTACTACAACTCCTTCCATATCTCTGAATGAGTGCCTGCACCAAACACTCACCCTCTTGCCTGCTCCTTTCCTTGTCCATTCCTTGGCTCTTGCACTCTTCACTGCTCAGTGTCCCAAGCTAAACTGGAGGAGTGGGAAATTTCAGCTTTCTTTTCCCCAGGAATGTAATGGTTGCAGATAGGATGAGGAAGACAGAGTTATGACCCTCTTCTATTGCAAGAGCCAGCTGGGGATAGGTTTGCCATGTCTGAAACAACTGTTCAGTTATCAAGTGGGCTCCCACAGGCTGTGATTTTGGCTCTCTGCTCTGCTTGACCCTGGATTCAGAGCTGTGCTCCAAGCACTGCAGTGGAGTCAGGCTTTTCTGGGGATCCAAACAATCTCTGGATCTTGATGGAGTCCAGTCAGTGCATGGTTCCCTCACCTCCCATAACACAACACCTTCTCACAGGTATCTGTGCCCAGCTCCAGAGTGTCACACAGGCTAAATATGGAGATAACTTGAGAGTTACACATGCTATACAATATTAAGCAGCTCTAAAAAGCAGCATTTCTGGATCATTTTCTTGCACCTAGGCATCTTAGTTTTTCCTAACTCCCATTTTAGGTGTTAAGCCAGAGGTTCTGGATTTCTCTGCAGACTTCCCTATAACTTAGCTACCCAATTTCTAAATCAGGACTACAGAGGAGTGTTGTGAGGATAAGTATTAAGTACATTGAGGCCTAATAAGATCACATAAATAAGACAGAGATCATTCCAACATAAATACCAGGCACATCCAGAATCTCATCAGTACAAAAAGAAACTGTATTGGATCCAGATAAAACTGTTTCAAACTAAAACTCAACACTTACATGTCATCTTACCCACATACTTTATAGATCACTGGAAAGAAACACTTTATCCACTAACCATGGGCTCAATTTAAAAACATCCCCACCAAAGACTGCTGGCACCAGCAGTGGAACTGAGGTGATGAGCTTCCCCTGATATCTGTTCTAATCTGGGAGTCAAGAGAGGTTGCATAGCACCAGCAGCAAGATCTATGGAGAAAGCACAGTTTGCACTAGAGATTGATTTAATGAGTTTATTTTATAAAGTCTTTTATGTCAAAGCCAACTTACAACAGCCTCATCTAATATCAATAGGAGTATTCAGCATCTTGTTATCTTTTCACATTTACCATTCACACGCTCTGAAGTTACCCAGAAAAAATGTGCTTTGTGGGAGCCACCAGGCTCAAATTTTTTTGCCTATTTCAGTTCTGACATTTAAATTTATCTTGAACCAACTAGGGGTGGGAGGTGACAATTTTATTTCATAAAACCTTCTGAAGTTTGGACAGGAAGAGAAACATATCTTTCAGCATCTTCACAAAAATAATTTCAAAACACCTCTTTTCATATCTAAGTTACAGAGAAATGCCTGTGAGAGCTGAGACTGGAATGGGAGATCCATGTGCTTAACATCTTCTAATTCAAACTAGAAATCCTCATTAGATCAAACTACTTTGAATATATAAATCTACATATGGGAGCTTAAACCCAGACAACCTCCACCCTGAGCCAGTGCACTAACTCCCATATAACCTTCTGAATGGTGGTATTGTTGAAATGATAAAAAGTTTATTGAAAATACGAACAGTTTTACTTCATTAGTTATATTTAGTGGAAAATGCTCCCATTTTGCTCCAGTTTTAAGACACAAATACAAAGCTGAAGGAAAGCAACAGTTACCAGAGGGAACTTTCCTATCATCCTGAACACTAGAGGAAAACATTACCTCACTATCTAGGCCCAGATCAGAAGCTTCAATCCCTATATAACCTGCATGTTAGCTTCTTAAGGAAAATGTCTCATAAAATGGCAGCTCTTGAAGTGAACTTCCCAGCTGGAGACTCAGACTGCAGAGATTTTTGCATCTTTTTGACAACTTACATAACTACATACAAAGTGTAACACCATAAACTGATTTAAAGAACATTTTCTTCTTCAGCATAAGCTGCTCCATTAACCAGCTCGCCACTTAAGATTAACACAAGTCCATAAAGCAGGTGTTTAAACAGACCTTGTATTGATCTCTTCAATCTGGAATGAATTTTACTGCCAATACATGGACACATGCTTTTAAGATATATATAATCATTAATTGTCTGTGTCAAGATTAGAGGCTGTAAAAATAAGAACCCAGCATTTTGACTGTTTCATGCTCAATTTCATTAGCTAATAAAATGGCTTAATGAATCAGGTCTGCAGCTTCTTCTGCAAAGCTCTCACCACTGAACACTGCCCATGGCAAATCTGCCAGCAGGCACATGTAGCTACTGTGGCCTGAAAAGCTCAGCTAGAAGTGAAATAGGCAGGAAACCCATTCAAACATTATCCAAAGGATTATGAGTGACAGAACAAAACAAAAAACACAACAGACATCTGAAATGGGAAATCACTCTTGAATGTGAAGCAGTTGGTATCAAGAGAACATCCAGAACATGCCTTACCTGTGTAGTGCACCACACACGTCTGACCCTTCTTTGGAAATGTCCGTCCTGTTAAAATTATAAGAGGTTATACTTTTATTTTCTCTGATTGACCTGGCTATGCAAGTTAATCTTTTAAGAGGAAAATGCTGAACTGAGATCTGGTATTAGCAATTTGGTTACTTTAGGATACCTGAGACATCCACCTGACAGCTGTAGGTATAAATGGCTCCTCTTACAACTTAGGGCACAAGTCTGAGGAGGAGAAGCTGAGGGAGCTGGGTGTGTTTGGCCTGGAGAAAAGGAGGCTCAGGGGGGCCCTTATTGCTCTCTACAACTCCCTGACAGGAGGTTGTAGTGAAGCAGGGATCAGTCTGTTCTCCCAGAGAAAAAGTGGAGGGTGAAAATGAGGGGAAAAGTGAGGGGAAACAGCCTCAAGTTGCACTGGGTTAGGTCTAGATTGGATATTAGGAAACATTTCTTCACAGAAAAGGTTGTAAAGCATTGGGTTGTAAAACACTGACTGCCCAGGCAAGTGGTGGAGTCACAATCCTTCCAAGTGTTCAGAAAACACGTGCAATGGCATCTGAAGACATGGTTTAATAGTGAACATGGTGGTGGTGCTGGGTTGACAGTTGGACTTGATGACCTTTGAAGTCTCTTCCAACCTTAACAGCTCCAAGATTCTATGACTATGTGTTACCAAATCACTAATATGCAAGACAGGAATGGGATGGTTTAGGGTAAAAAGTCCCAGCTTGGCTGCTATTTAGCTCTTAGACCAGGTAATACTTTTCTTAGATAACTCTCCCTATATAGGTGTGCACTACATATGCATTTACATTCTGTAAGTGCAAAATGAGAGTCAAAACTTCATGGATTGTAACTTTTAATAATTTTCAGAATGTTTTTACTGTAGTTTTTCAAATAAAGTCTCAGTCTGACACTGTGAGAAAATCCATTTGTATTCACATCTCTAATGCCTTTCACTCAAGAAAGACAGCTCTGTGAGGGCATCTTTAATTAGCAGGGATGGGTTTTACAGAAATTTTCACAGAAAAAAGCAGTTTAATTTTGTAGCATCAGGCAACAGTAAAGCAGTAGTACACTGAGTTCTTTTAAGAGCCTGGTAGCTCCTCCTAAAATGTTCATACTGAAAGGAAAGAAAGCTTACATTATTTGCTTGACACTGGAAAATGAAATTTCCAATTTACCTATTCTAGGTACTGCCAAAGGTACTAAAAGCTAAGGGATGATGCTCAAGGCTCATTTAGGTGCCAGGGGTGTATAAAAGATGCTAACCTTGATTTCTAAAGGCTGGCCAGGGGAATGCCCAGGTTCAGAAGAACTTAAAAGTATTATCCATAAGGTTAATTATTAAGGAACATCCTTGAGAGAAAGCTAAAAACTCAGGATTGAGTTAGGCTGCCCACAGAAGCTGCGGGTGCCCCATCCCTGGAAATGTCCAAGGTCAGGCTGGAGGGGGCTTGGAGCAACTTGGTCTACTGGAGGGTGTCCCTGCCCATGGCAGGGAGGTTGCAACAAGATGATCTTTAAGGTCCCTTTCCAACCAAACCATTCTATGATTCTATGAAACTGAGGGTCATCTCTTAGTTGGCTTTCTGGTTCTTTGGTCAGAATTAACATGATAACAAGTTCTGCATTACAGGGCACTTCACAGGATATAAACCAGCACGTAACACATAAGCTATGGCCTTAGGGCTCACATGCCAAAACCACGAATATAAATGGCAGAGGGCAGGCTAATATGATGAACCACAATTTACAACACAAAAATTGAGAAAGTGGTGCTTCCAAGTGCCACCTGAACAGCCTTGTCCATCGGCTTAGCTGGCTGGAATATCCCTAGCTGCATGTTGCACAAAATGCAGTACAGTAGGTACCTAGTAAGAGCACCATGGTTTGCTAAAGTGGGATTCATCTCTTTTAAATTCACAGCCATCTAAACCACAGGCAACTATCGTATGCCAGTCTCCTGGGCTTCCTCTATTGACAGCAAAGAATTAGCAGTGCTTTGAGAGAAAGCCAGCCTATCCAGAGAAAGGCAAGACAAATTATTCCCTGGAGATGGCCACAGAGAAAACTCAGAAGACTACTTTAGATTAGCGAGCTAACCTGAGAAAAGTTATGTGAGATGAATCCTACCCCCAGTAAAACAGGTATTATTAAAATGATCCAGTATTATACAGAGATCTGAGAAAAGCAGCTTCAGACCTTATGGACACACACTTTGCTGTGTGAGCGTACCACCAACAAAGCCAATGAAGCTCCACAATTTCACACCAAAGCCAAATTAAAAGCAGAGATTCTCAAGACCACTGACTCATTGTGGCTTAAGACAGTGTTTAAAGTCAGCTGATTTTGATTAAGACTTGCAATCAAGAGAACTAATCCATATAGCCTTATTTGGAATCGCATATTACTTACAATAGCAGCCTTGATCTATTTAATAGATAGAAAGTATTACTATGAGGTAGTTCCACACTCCTTCCTACTCCCAACTCAGCACCATTACTTATTGTGGGTATAAGTATTCTTCTTTTACATCTGTGCAACCAAGAGAGCTAAACAGCACAGAGGGAGAAGTCAATTTGAAAGCATACACAAAGAAAGGAAAGATACTGGGCCAAGAAACTTAATCTGTGATCAACTTGAACGAATTATTTATGCTTGTATATCAGCCAACGATGAATCTGGCCTATTATATAGCTACATATGTATGTTAGAAATTACATTCTCTTTAAAAAACCCAAAACACAAAAACCTTATGGATTTATATTATTATGCCAAGGAAGAGCAGAACACCGCGAATGGCTCTCGAAAGCCAAGCGTGCGCCAAGGAGAGGTGACTGCCACCCGGGCTGCACATCAGCCCTCGCCAGCATCCCACGCTGGACCGGGAGGCGGCGGTGCCTTGGCGGGGGATGCTGGCACAAGCGGCCGGTGCTCCGGCGAGGCCGGGCTCG